>CAJVPN010000639.1:0-23767 GCA_910592215.1 Entrophospora candida
AATTCAAGCAGAGATATTCAATTAAAGAATATAATAAACATGGAGAATCTCAAAGTGCACCTATTGAACAGATTCCTGGAATGAGAGATGAATTGAAAGATGTTCTTAAAAATTACAGAAGAGAGGATATTTTTTTTAATTTTGAGGATTCAGGTCTTTATTGGAAGATGGAATCAACAGTCCCCATCAGGCTTAAAGTTAAATAAAGAAAGAGTAACAGTATTATTAACTTGCAATGCAACTGGTACTGAAAAGTTACTTCCTTTATTTATTCATAAATATGAAACCCTCGACCATTAAGAGGGATTAAAAAAGATACATTGCCTGTTGACTATTATTAGAATTATACATTAAGTCGAAATTAAAACCCCAAAATTGAAATGCTTCAACTTGAGGCAATTACATAGTAAAAATCAGTTTTGACCTTATTTCAACCCAGACCTGCAAATGGTCGAAATAGTTCCAACTTCATGTATAATTGGAATAGTAAAGTGTGGATGCAAGTTTCTATATGGAATGATCACTTAAAAAAACTGGGTGATAAAATGTGCACTGCAAATAGGAATATATTATTGCTTATTGATAATGCATCAACACATATTTAACGGATAATTTAAATTTAAGAAATGTAACAATTCATCACTTTCCTCCAAATAAAACTGCACACTTGCAACCATGTAATGCAGGGATAATTCTTTAAGGTCTGTATTACTATTTAAATTATTTATTAAATTATTTGTATCAAATATATTAAATTATTTATTTGTATTTATATTTACAGTCAAATTACTGGAAATTATTTATTGCAAGGAAGATTAAAATTTTTGATAAGAAACAAAATGGTTTAAATCCAAAAGAAATTGATATTATAAAGGCAATAAATTTTGTCTTGGAAGCCTGGAAAAAGGTTACATCAATCACTATTGATAATTGCTGGATAAAAACTGGTATTATTCCTTTTGATTATGAAGAACAAGTTGGAGATGCAACAACATTAATACAAAATATTGTAAGAGACAATGTTGATAATTTAATTGATAGATTAAATTTCAGTTCAGCATTAACAGCAGAGGAATATATATCAAATGATAATAATCAGAATAGTGAAATGCCAACTGAAGAGGAAATGAAGAGGAGGGAGGATGTTATTGTAAGTAGTACAAAGCTTTCTTTTTTTGTAAAGAAAAAAAATCAATTTTCTGTTGCACAATAAAATTTAATTTTTTTATATCTTGACCATTTGACATTTCCATTTTACAAGAAATAAACAAAAAATGGATTCAACAATTTCAGAAAAATATTTTAATGAAAATGAAAGATTATTGAATACAGAAGATTTTTATGATGTAAAAATATATATAGGTGTAGAGCCAAACATAAAGGAATTTCATGCACATGCATCCATCATATGTGCTCATTGTCCATTTTTCAGCATTGCATTAAGTAATTCAACAAAAGAAAATGGTTATTATATTGTTAAAAAAGCTAATATCAATGAACAACCTTTCAAAAATATTCTAAAGTAAGTTTATATTAAACTATTATTATATTAATTAGTAATTTATTGAATATATTATTTATTAATATTTGTTTTTAAAGATTTTTGTATACATGTAAAATTGAATTAGACAATTTTACTGGAGTTGATATGTTAGAAATATTAATTGCAGCAGGTGAACTTGATATTGAGTCACTTTATGAATATACAATGAATTACTTTATTGAAAAACATGAAGATTATATAAAAGAAAACCCAGTCAAAATTCTACAATTGATTTATTCTAATGAAAAATTTAAGGAATTAAAAAATATCTATTTAGAAAAATTTTGTATTTATAGTGAAAAATTATTTCAAACAAATGAATTTGAATCATTGGAAAAACCAATTCTATTGGAAATTCTCAAAAGAGATGATTTTTCTGTTAACGAGATAGTTATTTGGGAAAATGTTCTTAAATGGGGATTATCAAGACATCCAGAAATCAATAACAATGATCTTAAAAATTGGTCACCACAAAATTTTGTTGATTTAGGCAACACAATAAAAGAGTTTATTCCTCTAATAAGATTTCAGGATATTTCTAAAGATGATTTTTTTAATAAAATTGTACCCTATTGGAAACTTCTTACTGAGTTTTTCTGGGATGACCTATTACAATATTATTTAGTTCCTGATAGACAACATTCATTAAACTTATTGCCATCAAGAAATATAAAACTTCTTCCAAATCTTGAATCAATGACAATTAATAGAAAGCTTACATTGCTTTTTGCAAGTTGGATAGATGGAAAAAGTCCACCATATAATTCACACAGAGAAGTTAAATATGAATTTAAACTTTTATATTGCAGTAGTAGAGATGGTTTAGATTCTACAGTATTTCATGAAAAATGTGACAATATCAACAAAACCCTTGTAATTGGTAAAATTCAAAACTCTGATCAAATAATTGGTGGTTATAATCCACTTAATTGGGGTGGAAGTGGTTATAAAACAACAACTGAAAGTTTTATATTTAATATAAGTGATAGAAATAATATTGATACTGCACAATTTAGCTATGTTAAGAACGTTAAGAACATTAATAATAATGTATATGCAATTTATTGTGATCCTACTCATTTCCCTATTTTTGGTTATGGTTGGGATATTTATTTTTATATAGATGGTAATTTTTGTCATATTTCTAGTTATCCATATAGTTATAACAACATCTCGATAGCAAATAATAGTAAATTTGATGAATTAAAAGTTTTTCAAGTAATTGATAAAAAATAAATAAAGTTTACAAAACAATTATTTTACTAATATATGTATTATTGACAAAATTTTCAATTTAAATAAAAATATACAGTGTGTCCCAAGAAAAAAATTGCATATCTCAATAATTTATCATTTACTTTATTAAATAAATAAAAATTAATAAGAAATTCTATCCCTCTTTTTTCCTAAAATCAATTCACCCCCATTTCTCCCATAATCTTTTCAATTTGTCAACATTTTTGGCTTCGTTTTTTCAACATCATTTTCATGATGTCCAGAAATGTAAAATATAATTTCGCATCAATGGCAATGTAATATCACGTAAACATTTTTAATTTTCAATGATTAAAAGCTCGACTTATCAATAATTTATTTACAACATAAATAATTCATTCTTACCTACTATTAATATTACCAATGTCACATTTGTCAACTATATCTTAATTAATATTCACAATCACAACAATACAAACAATTTTTTTATTGACTAAAATAATGTCCTGTCACTTGGAATAGTTTAGGACCTTTATGAGGTCCCAGAGGTTTGTTATGATAAATTTACCCAAGGGCTTTTATATTATTATAAACTTTATAATATTAAATATTCTCTTTTTAACAATACAACCTAATTGTTATCATTATTAATATTAAAAAAAGAAATCACTTCTTCGTTTGTCACCAACCGCACAATTATTATTAAATAAGTTACTCTAGAAAAATAAAGAGACTGAAATGTAAGATTATTTAATGCTTTTGATACAAAACATGTTTTCCACCCGCAAGTTCATAAATTGCAATTATTTTAACCATGCAAAGTTTCTTGTCTCTAATATCCACATTTTTTCCAGTTGATTGTTTGTGTGTTGTGTGATTTGACGGTTGCAAGAGTCTTACTAACTTTAAAAAAATTCGTCTGAAGATGATTTAGATTTAAAAATATTTAGGCATAACTTATTATATACCAACAGTTATATTGTTGTTTTACAGTATCTATAAAAATTTTACTCTTAAAAGTCTGGAGTCTAGAATAGGTTTACCCTGCTTCCGGCTCATTGAAAAATTGTTTGAAAAAAAAAATATAAAATTGAATTAGCTAGAGATTTTAAATTATAACTATAATATTTTTTTATTTATAAAAAAAAAAGTTCACGAAACATATATTTTACTATGAAAATTCTAGTCTATATCAATAAGTTACAAGGTCGTTCATTCGCTAGCTCACTTTGCATAAACTTGTAATTTACTAATCAAAGTAATTACATTCGTAAAGAATGACAGTCCTATTTGCTGAATCACTGCGTAATTACAGATTGTCCAAAAAGTGGACATAGTTTTTGTAGAGTAATATTATATTACAAAGTATTGCTTATATTTACAGATCATTTATGATGTTTTTTTTCAACTTTATGACATTTCCAAAATAGAAATTGAAGACGCGAATGGAAGCAAATGAAGCAGATGGTGCAGACATTGGAGTTATAAAAGAAAGAGAGAATGAATAATTTATCATGTATAAGTTCCTTTAGAAATTAGCTTAAACCGACTTTTAAAGCGATTTTAAAGACCGATTTAAAACCAATTTAACTGTGTATGAAGTTATCACAGGTATCACATGTGATTAATTATATCGCATTCGCCGGTCAATTTTCTCAGGTGTCATTTAATTTACGCGTCAAATCAACCCATATGTTGTGTATGGATACAAAATTCTTATTTGTTAATTAGAATTTCACGCGCGTGAACTTAAAAAATTCAAATTCACGCATAACATTTACATGGAATTTGTATTGATGGTCAAGTTCAGCAACAAATTCAACGAAAATTCTTCTTTAACAGATATAATGCTTATTGGATCATCTTTTTTATATGGATTAACGATTTCAAATTAATGTTGTTTGGTAAAGTTGTTGTTGATAAGCATTTCTATGTTTGTTCTCAAAGTGATGTTTTATTGCTGATTTCAGTGTTTTTACCAACCTAACTTTAGAAAGTTCACATTGTGTGAAGAACATTGTCAAAACTATTCAAATATTTATAAATGCTATATTGTGTGGCCTTGATTTTTTAAATAACGTTGTTGAACTTGTTTCTGAAGATGGTGTTGGTTATAAGTTTGCCATTTTTAGAATAAATTCATTGCACGCGGATCTTTTGTGACTACTTCTACTTGCTTAAGAAATAAATAAATAAGTTCGTTTGATTTTAATTAAAAAGCGCCATTCTCATCATATTGATCATTTTTGCTTTGCATTTACAAAAATGGTAAATAATGATTTTTTTTTTATCCAAAAAAAGAAAATAATAATAATAATAATAATAATATCAATAAAATAAGCTCAGGATCTCTATTCAACCAAAGCAAGAAAGTGAAATCAAGTTTCTTGAAGTTTATCTTGTGGAAAGTTATTTTATTTTCACTCCTTCCACTTGTGCCTGCATCCATTGTTGACGAAGAGTATAGATCTGAAAAAGATACGTTTGATGCAATGCTTAATACATTTTTTCCAGTCTTTTTTGTCATTCTGTTCAATGTTTCAGGGAAAACTGGGCCCATCAAAAATGTACTGTTGCCATTACTGGATGACATATTATACAACACAGTCAGTCACTTGAGTGATTCCGCTGGTAATTTCTTTTGCCTATGATGATTTGTTGAGTATAAAGATATTTTCAATTGTGAACATGGGTTTGCATGTAATTTGCGTAGTAACCGCGATAAAAAAGCTTAGGAAAAAGCCATCTGATGTTTTTGGTTATATCGGTTTATTCTTGATATTTTACCGGCTATAGTCATTCCAACATTCTGGACTATTATTATTACAATTAGACATCTCTTCGATCCAATTAGTATAGTATTCCTTACATTATTTGGGATATTGTTAGTTACAGCATTCATTTATTTTGTCTTGCTATGTGTGGCTCGGAGAGATCAAAACAAGCATATGGTTTTATCCTACATGGTTTTATCGTATATTCTGCAAACACTATTGTTTGTGTTAAAATGGCCAATCGGTTTTTACTTTGTCAAAGCATACATGTTTATACCGGTTCTCTTTCTAATAAGAAATGTGTCCTTCTTTACAGGGAAAGAACCAGCACCTGGTGACTTTCCAACCATTTCAACGACATTAAATCAATGTATACTGCGCTACATAATAGATAAAAGGCTAAAGTGTGATGACAATTAAATAATAGATGAAATAATCAAGGAGCTGCAAAAATCAATAGCAGAAATGAAAAAATCAATAATTGCTGAAATGATAGATAAAATGGAAAAATCAAGATATCTTTGAGCAAGTATATAAGCCACAATAATAATGATGGGTGACTTTGTTGAAAAGACTATTTATTGCTGGGTGGATAACAAGATTAGAATTTAAATAAAACAAAGAAAAAAAAAAGAAGTTTTACCGCGATTATAAAAGCCAGCCTATTATTTATTATTTATTATCCAGAAAAATTCTATAATACCATAAATCAGGTGATTTTCATTGCCCTCCTAAATATTATGGCAAATAACTTGCTTGGACTAGTAATTATTGAGGGACTGATTTATATATCTAAAAGCCAAAAGTAAATAAAAATAAAGGTGATTTTTGATTAAGAATCGGCATACGTATTCTTATTATCCTTCTAGCCCACATTGGATTTCCATGATATGAGACTTGTAGGTTGAATAGTCCCGCTTGTATTAGATATATAGTACATGTGTGGTGCAACTAACTGTGATATGATGTTTCCCCATAAACTTCCCGAGCATGATAATGCTTTTTCATAGCGTAATTAATTATTTGTTGATTGACTTTGTTCTTAATGACAATGTGTGGCGGTGGTTTCGGCCAAAGCTTCGATATTTCGGCTAGGTTTTGAATGTTCAGATAATAAAAACAGTAAAAGAATGAGTAAGTGGTTTTTGAAAAATAATTTTCACACGTAAAACTCACTGGAAGAAAGTATCCGAGCGCATTTCTTGATTATTCCGCAAAGTTTGGATAACAAAAAAAATCAGTTAAAAAACAAACGCAATATAAATTTAATATTCATATTTCTATTCTTCTTGGTATGCTTAAATATGTTTTCTTTGAGAATCTTTGACTGCTTCGTCAAGAAAACAGGTTTCAAATATTCTACATATAATTTTCATAGTTTTCGTGTATTAATACGTGTATGTTTTTAAATATATTCTATTACTATACATATTATTCTATACATATATTTATGTATACTGTATATATGATTTATGATTTATGATAAGTACATCGAAAAAACGATAAAAACAATTATTATTATTACACGGGATCACGTATAATTCGCATACAGTGAAAGTCACTTTGTCTCTGAACTTTTTATTAGACATGTAGATAGATCCTTTAATTACTCCAAAATGGGAGCGGACGTTACTTTCATCTGATCGTGATAACCCTATGAATATAACGGAAATTCTCTAATGCTAAATTCACCATGATTATCATCGGTTAAATCTCTCCGGGACGAGGTAATATCCTATCTTGTACAACTTCCACTTCTTCTTTATATTATTTTTAACGATGCAGTACTGTTACACTGTTTATTATATATTATTATTGTTATTATACAAATATTTAGTTCTATTTAACATGTAACTACCCCCGTAATCGCCTGTTCCTTCCAATTAGTCTGATTATTGATTTCAATATTCAGTACTAATTTTCTTTAGGAACAAACTGACAAAATGTCAGTACTGCTACTACCACTACAAAAGTCTCTCCAGTTGTTACCATATTTTTATAACATTCAATATCCATTATTATTGTTATTATTATAATTATTTTTTATGGTATTGTTATTATTGTTGTTCTTGTTACTGTATTTGTTCTTTTTAATTTTATTAGCACATATATTTTTTTTGTTCTTATTTAATTGTTAGTTCACATCTTTTTAACCAAATTTCTTTGTGTATTTTTTTGATATTATACATTATGTCACAAATTATACTGCTTGTTTTTCTATCACTTTTTGTAATGTTTGTTATAGTATAAGATTTTGTGTATGATTCCTTTTATTAAATCAATGAATGTTATTTTATCTTTTTTTTTTTTCAGTGTCCACATATTTTTAAATTCTTTACTTTGCAAGTTGTTTACCTTGTTTGATTTATCATTATTATCCCTTCTTCTTTATATATATCCAAAAAAAATAATTTCATTTATTTGATTTGTCACGTTGCCATGAGGAAATTAAACCTCAAAGTTGCACAAATTTACTATGTTAACCCAAAATTGGCTAAAAATGAATGAAAAATTTTCCATCATATGTACAAACATCTTTTAAAACCAAAACAATAACAATCTAATTTTTATGCATGCATTCTCATGTGACCATATAATTTTTATTGTCTTGGTGTTGCGAGAATTATAGGTGAATACCGCGAATATTCTTTACATGTTAATGTGAATTCTGTGCAGTTGTGAGCAACATATGTATAATAATGATGTCGTCTCATCTGATGAAATAGGGAAATTGGATAAAATATAACCTCTTGTATATATATATATATATATACAGAATTTATGCTTATTATATGCAAATGCATGTATGTATATCACATTCAAACTATAATGATATTATATACTAATGCGTGTATAGATGGTATTGGTTTTCTTCTTTCAAAGAAAATTCCGAATTCGTTGTATTTTTGGGAAACTGCTTCCTTTTTTTTCCAAATGCCTTCAAGTTCTGCACGATTTGGCGTTCGAGAAAGCCCAAAATATTTGCCTGCTGTTTCTACCAAAATTGAACTTCAATCTCTTCAATTTTAACAATAACATTTTAATTACTTGTCTTTAAACGTGCCGGAATTGTGATAATTTATACATAAGCTGGTTCTTGAAAACTTAGTATTGAAAAATCGAATAAATTTTGTGCAACATTTCACGATTTTAATTTGCAATTTAATTTAAATGAAAAATTGCAAGAAACATTAAATTTTGAATGCATAAGAAGTAAGAACCTAGGCTGCAAAATGATGTGCTTGTTTTGTTATTATTGTGCAAATCTTACGGAATAATCGACAGCTACGTCCGGTAATTTCTTCCAAGGAGTGTATATATAGTCTTATTTAAAAAAATAAATTACTATAATAATAATTTGTTGTTGGTGAAGACGGGAGATATTATAGTGATGGGAGTTGAATCTTCTAAACTAGAAATGCAACGAACGAAACATATTAATACTAATGAAAATACCACGTATTTCTGGAAAGTTCATTTTATATTTACTTTTATTAATATTAATAAATAAACAGGAAGAAAATCAACCCAAAATTAGATTTAGTTTCGTGTTTCATGTGTAATATAAAAAAAGAAATTATTTGTTTTTGTTTATTTTCGAAATTTCTCGTTGTCGAATATTATTATTTATATTTAGTGATTAATTAATCACTAATCATTAACTCGATTCTTGGCCGTATAAATATAAATATATAATAAACAATTTCGTATTTTCATTTTTTTTTAATTATTTGATCAATATTTTTTTTTTCGAGTTGAATTAATTTCCTTTTGAATTTTTTTTTTAAAACGAATTATTTTTTCTTTATTATTATTACTTTTACTTTTTCTTTTCCATACAAACGACACAAATCACATTCTCTCTCAAGCCTAATCTACAAACTTGTACAAATGGGAAAAGTTATTGAACAAAGTATAAGTGAATTTCTTGAATCAAAATTTGATGGATTCAAAATTCAAAAATTTTCCGATAAAGATCTTGAAAATTTCAGTTTTAACAATTCAAAAATATACGGAAACGTTGAAATTGCCACATTAAAGAAAAATAATTCTACCGTCGTGTTAAAACCAATCAATGTTGCCAATATTCGTTTAGAAGTTGATGAGGTAAATAAGGAAAAAAAAAATAATCTGGGGGTTTTTTTTTTATGGTTTTTTGCACCACATTTTTAAAATATATATGGTTTTCGTCAGATTAAATTAATGTGGGAGGCAGGTTCCGATAAATCCACATTAAAATTACACGGTGTTTATAAAGGTATTAATTAATTAATTAATTAATTACGTTGTATCTTTGCTAAAACTTACAAAATATTACACGTATAACGATAACAATAATAGATGCAAGTAAAGATGAATATTATCTCGTATTGGAATATATTAATTGTGTGACCCTTACTCAATACTTGCAAAATAATTTTAAAACTTTGGATTGGAATAAAAAAATTAAAATCGCATTAGACATTTCAAACGCATTATTATTCTTACACGAACATAACATTTTTCATAAAAATTTGGTAATAAATTAAAACAAATGTTTATTATTAAATTTTTTTTTTCTGAATTAAATAAATAACACGCTCTCTCTTTTTTTTCAACATATACATAGAGTTCGGATAGTATCTTATATTATCGTGATACTATTAAATTAATCAATTTCGGAATATTCAACTTTAGAACGTTGACCAAAAAACGTTCTTTCTTGCAAAAAATCATGAAAAATAATGATGATAGTGAATCGATCATGCGTCCAAAAGAATATGATGTTTGCTCTTTAGGGTCTGTTTTGTTCCAACTTACTCAAGCTCTTGAAAATTATAATGGAGATTGGGATAAATATTTGAAAAATCTTTCGTTAGAACAAAGAGTTAATGCAATGAGCAATGTTCCAAGTGAATATCAAGATCTTAGAAATCTTTGCAACTGTATGTATTTTTTTCTTTTGTTTTTTTGAATGGATTCCTGTATAATGTCAATTGTCATCATCTTAATTGTTATTGTTATTGTTATAAATAGCTTGTTGGAACAAAAATCCAAACAATCGACCAAATATTCATCAAGTCACTAAATCTTTACAACAATTAAATAACAAGTATAATCCACCTACACCTACATCCACATCTACATCGACTTATCAAACAATGAACAAAATATTATCAACACTAACAACAACAAATCCAACCACTACTACACCATCTAAATCACCAATCACACCAGTTAAAACAACCATCCCGCCAACCAAACAACCTACCACCACCACTACTACACCATCTAAATTATTTAACACTCCCACCACCACCACCACCACCACAACAACAACAACAACATCAAAAACACCAGTTAAACCAACCAACAATACTTCAGCATCAACATCGTCATCCGCATCAGCTTTAACGTCAACATCACCATCCACGTCGGCTTCGACATCAGCTTCAGCATTAACAACATCCACGTCAGCTTCGACATCAGCTTCGACATCTGCTACAACAACATCCACGTCAGCTTCGACATCAGCTTCATACTTGTCTTCAGTCATAATGGCCAGTCAGCTTATCTCTATTCTGCGTGATTCATCATTATATACAACACCGCAAAATACTGTTCCAGTAACCCAAGAATATATCACTAAATTTTATAAGACAATTTACGACAAGGTCGTAAAATGTGAAATGGACATTTCGAAAGTTAATGATGTTTATATATTAGATTATTTGAAACAAACAAGTCAAAGTGAATTTAAAGTTTTTGAGTTCGTTAACACAAATCAATCCAAAACAATCAATAAGGTTATGTTGGCATTGTTTCATCAACTCGCAATTGGAACCGCATGCAATGTACCAAAGGCATTCGAATTGTACACAGAGTTAGCACCAAAAAATGGCTTCTCAGCGTATACAGCGGGTTTATACAAGCAATATGGTCAAGGAATCCCAAAAAATGCCACTGAAGCTTTTAACTTTTTCAAATTGGCTGGTGAAGGTGGCTTTGTACCAGCTTATAATAAATTAGGGTTATGTTATGATATGGGAACAGGTGTTGAGGTAGATAAAGAAAAGGCCTTCCAATGGATTGAAAAATCGGCATTAGCAGATGATAAATATGGTCAATACAATTTAGGATTATATTATGAAACTGGTAACGGATGTGAAAAAGATTTAACCCAAGCATTCGTATGGTATGTGAAAGCTGGCGAGCAAGGATTTATCACAGCATTGAATAAAGTGGGAATTTGTTATAAAAATGGAGTGGGAACAACGGCAGACCTGTCCAAAGCATTCGAATGGTTCAAAAAAGCGGCCGAGGCAGGATGTAAATATGGACAAGTTAATTTGGGAAATGCTTATGAGTTGGGATGGGGAGTTACCAAAGATGAGGACGAAGCTTTTAAATGGTTCGGCAAATCTGCTAATAATGATAATTATGATTTGGGACAATTTTATTACGCAAGATGTTTCGAAGTAGGTATTGGAACTCCTAAAAACATGAACAAAGCTTTGGAATGGTATAAGAAAAGTGCTGATAACGGAAACAATATGGCGAGATTTGCTTTGTTGGACTTGACCGGAATGGCGGCACTTCTTATTCAATAGTGGCTTGTATATAATACCTTCTACCCTTTTCTTTAATTAATATGTTTAGTATTTATTAATATATATTATATTTGTATTTATTATTATATCGATTTAGTATATTCATTTATTTAATCATATTTATTATTACACTCATTTTGAATATTTATGTAATTATTTGTATCATTTTGTAAACATTTGGTTTTTTAAAGAGCTTCTTCTAGAGAAATTCAAAAGGAAATTGTTTTTTTTTTGTTATTATATTTATTTATATTTATTTTACATATTTATTTTATATTTATTATATATATATATATATTATATTTATATTACAAATTTATTTGAAATAAAGAAGAAAATAATAATAAATATTTTGCTCAAGTTTTCTATTATTAGATGTCTATTGTTGCACCGCATATAAATATCAATATCACCTAAAACAGCCAATTAATAAAATTATTTATTTCTCTTCCATAAAAAATTTTTAATAATGGATGACTTTCGTCGTTTTCGTGAACAAAATAACAGTAGTTCAAGAAATGAACTTTTTGCAGGTGCAACAAATAACAATAACCAAGGCGGTTATGGTTATGGTCAAGGAGGAGGAGGGTATCCAAGACCTGGTGATTATTATGGTCAACAACAACAACAACAACAAGAAGGTGAAACAGAGGAAGATGTTGAAGAAATTAAATCACAAATTCATTCGGTAAAAGAAGATTCGGTTAGTTCTACTCAACGATCTTTGCGATTGCTTCAAGAGGCTCAAAATAGTGGAGAAAAAACTTTAAATAAGCTTGGTGAACAAACACGTGAGCACCCTTATATTTTTATTTGGTTTTATATTTATTTATTTATATATTTATATATATACTTATTTATCAATCTATTAATCAATTAGAACGTATTAACTATACTGAAAATCAATTGGAACTTGCTGAAATACATGCTGAAAAAGCTGCCGATAACGCTAACAAATTGAAAAAAGCAAGTTTTAAAATAATTTAATAAATTGAAAAAAAAAGCAAGTTTTTAAATACTTACATATTTACAATTTTAATATATACGTGTACATATATTATATAGGTTAACGGCTCAATGTTTGGTTTTGATTTTAATAACCCATTTACCAAGAAGAAACGTGAAGCTGAACAATTAGCTCGTATTCAAGCATTACAAGAAGACCAAAGAGATAGCCGTGAACAAATGAGGAGTGGAAATTGGGAATCGAAAAAAAATATCGAAAATGCATTGAAACAAGCCAGTAACAATAATACCATGTCATCTCATTATCAACCTGGGAAATCAACTAATCGATCAAAATATCAATTTGAAGCTGATGAGGAAGATGATAGATTAGAAGATCAGATAGACAAAAATTTGGATAGTCTTGCAGCGGGTTTAGGAACTTTACAAGCTATGGTTTGTATATCATTATCATTATCATCGTTATATATTGGAGAGATATATTATAAATGTTGTATTGTAAGATTTATTAAATTTTTTACTATTGTAATAATAAAATTATTATTGCTATTATTATTATTATTATTATTATTATTAGGCAATTGCTACTGGAGATGAAGTGAGAAGACAAAACCAAGTTATAGACCGTATTTCTGACAAAACTTCTGCTTTGGATAACCGTATTGTTGGAACTACTCATAAATTGAAAAAAATCGGATAATTATATTATATTTTGTTTTTTTTTTTTTTTAATATAATTAAATATATTTTATTAAATATATATTTAATATATATACACACCTTACTTATTTAAATATTTTGTACAACAATTAACTTTTTTTTGGAAAGAAAATTTTTGACGCGTCCAAAAAATTCAAAAAATTTCTATATATAAAAAAATTAATAAATAAAAAAAAATAATAAAAATTTGTCGTTTAATTTGATTTTTGATTTTTGAAAAAGTATATAATATAGATAGAAAGAAATAAAGAAATATAATTTAATATAATTTATAATAATAATAATTATTATTATATAATTGGCCGAAAGTAAATAAATAAATATTATGATTTGATTGAAGAATGCGTACAACTATCGCGTGCATATTATTTTTGATTGGATTTCCATCAAATAATTTTAAAGTTGGAAAAAAAAAAATAAAGATGCTAGCTAGCTAATAGGTAAAAAGCAAGAAAAAAAAAAGTGTAAGCAAAACTTATGTTTATTTATTTGCTGGTACTACCAATGTTTTTATCATCACACAAATATTTTAGACGCGACCTCCATACAGAATTATATATATGTATTTTTATATAAATAAAATATATTAGATATATATGTGTATATTACTACGAAACAAAACTAAAACTAAAAAATAAAAATTAATAACAAGTTCATTGTTGCTTTAGTAAATTCCACTTTCTCACCAACAAACAACCTTTTGCTACCATTCCCAAAAAACATCTGATTTAATATTTAATATTTCTTTATAAACAAACATACAGAATTTAAAAAAAAAACATTTATAATTTCATCTTTTAACATCATGCCTTCTAAAACTTCTAAATATGTGTATCAAGGTCATAGTAAAATAATTTCAGGCGTAATAACTGTTTTAGAAGCAGCCAACAGACCATTATCTTTACAGGAATTAGTAGACGAAATGACAAAAAGGCAATTGGTGGTTTTTCAGTAAATATATATGTTTTTTTTGAATTTAGCATTTTGACAATTCTCATCATATACGCGAGACACTATATTTATTTTAGAATATGTCATATTTAAACTATTTTATTTGTTACCCTTACTCTTTAGTGGTGCAACTCCAAGAAATACAGTCAGTGGTGAAATTAGTAAACTTCTTAATGCTGTGGGTCCAAGTAATGCTCCAATTCTTAAGATCAACCAAGGAAAACTTACCAAATTTTATTTAAGAACACAACAACAACATGAAGATTCTTTGTATGTTAATTTTTTTAAAATTAGTAATATAAATAACATCAATATTAAAAGATCAACTAAATTTATTAAATAACAATATATATATATATATATAGAAGACAGATTTCAGCTGGTAAAGCCAAAAAAAGATATTATGCGCGTAATAATCAAAATAATCAAGATAATCAACATACCTCGAAGGCTCTTGTAAGTTTATCAGAAAATCAAAATCAAAAAGAACGCGTCTATGATCTCAAAAAAATACGTCAGATGGAAGATCTAAAGTAATTATATAAGAAAAAAAAAAGATATTATATATATATATATATATATATATATATGAAATGTGTTTACTAAATCTCACACACACACACATATAAATATGTTTATTTTAATAATTATAGAGCTGCATATTTATTGTCTTGCTTGTCTATTCATTCCTTTTGGCTGAATTATAAAAACGAACCTGAGAAAGATTTTAATTATTTTTTGGAAGCTCATGTTGGTGAAACTTCTTTAATAGCGACAAATTCTTCTAATAATAGTAATAACAATAACTACAACTACAACAATAATAGTAATGAAACTAATGAGAATATTAAATTATGAAAATTGATTATTTCCTTTTTTTGATTTTAGATAATTTTTTTATAAATGATATCGATCATAATAGTAGTGATGATGACGATAATAATAATAATAGTGATAATAATAAATACATTAATATACATACATTACACACTTCAATTTATTAAACCCATAATAAATATAACCGTTTTTAATTTGTAGATATTAATTCTTTCTTCTTACTACCTATAATTAATATAATTAATAATAATTAATATATATGATTGATTTAAGAACGATTAATCCTGATAAGCAAATAATATGTTTTCTTTTTTATTTGTCAAAAATTTTTTCTCTGTAAATTTTTTTTTATTTCTCTTCTTTAATAAGTTTCTTTGTAATTTTTTCCCTTTAAACCCTCCCCCCCCCCAAAAATAGAATTTTTTTTTTTTTTAGAATTTTAAAATAATATTTAAATTTTTTTCTTTTTTTTTAAAAAGTAATATATATATAACATAGATTAATTAATTAAAAACCAAAATATATAAATATAGAACTAAAATATATATTAAAAATTAACTAATTAAAAAAAAGTATTCCTATTCTGAATTATTAGTATTACCGTTACCATGTTATTATGATTCTGTACGAACTTCACATCCAAACTGGTCTAATTATCATTATCATTATCACCATTATCATCATCGTCATCAATAACAACAATCGTTGATCCATTCAAATTCTTCCCACCGTCATTTGATTCAACAATCTTATCATCATTATTATCATCTTTATGATTGTTGATAGATATGCCACCAAGAACTCCTGGATCAATTTCCATTTTCATTTTTGGAAGGGTTGGTTCTTTTGAAGAATATGTTGACGACAATGTTGATGTTGAAGGTGTAGAAGATGTTGTTGGTATTGTTATAACATTTGGATTTATTATCGTTGACGTGGTCGAAGCATTGGTATTATTAGCGTTATTGACATCATAACCGTCACTTTTATTATCACCACCACCATCACCACTACTATTAGTAATTTTTTGCTCATTCTCAACACGTTTCATTAATTTTAATTGTTCAAGTATTGATTGTGTTAATGATGGTAGTGGTGGTGGTGGTGGTGGTTGCTGCTGTTGACCATAATTAGTTTTTTTAGGTTTAATTTGTCGTAATGAACGTAATGCTGACGATGATATAAGTTGTGGCGATGAGGATGAAGAAGCTAATGAAGATGGTAGTGGTGAAGATGGTGATGGTAAAGTGGATGTTGGCGAAGAAAAGAATAATGATGATGATGATAATGATGGTTTTATCGGTGCTGTGCTACTACTACCACCGCCGCTATAGTTACCAATATTCTCATTAAGAGAAATGATTGATTGAGGTGATGATGAGATTATTGGCAAAGACTAATTCAAAGATATGCGAAAATTATAATTAATATTATTAATCACCTTTTTTTTTTTTAAAAAAAAAATAAATGATTAATTAATTAACCAATAATTAATAATAGCAACAACAATAAATAATTTGCCTGATGATTCGGTTGATTAAAGTGTAAAGCAGCTTGTTGAGGAAATTCTCGTTCAACTTTCATTATTTTATCTTCCAACACTTTTAATCGTTCATAAACATCATGAGGAACACTTTTGACTAATATAATAATGTACATATTAAAAAATCAATAACTTTTCATTAATTAATTTGCATGTTAATTAATACATATATATTTAATACCGATTGGTCGTTTATTCAAATGTTTTTCAATATTTTGAAGCCTTTCCTCAACACCTATTGGTAAATCATTTCTTTCATTAGTTGAGGTAGTAAATGTTGTTGTTGTTGTTGATATATATTTAGCTAAAGGACCATCATCGTTGTCATTATTATTTACCACACCGAATTCATTACGATTAATTTCCACCGCTGTATCATCAGTTTTGGCTTCTAATTATGATTATGATTATGATTATGATTATGATTATATATGTATATATGCATATTAACGTAAAAAGTAAATTAAAAAAAAATTTTTTACCATCAGAAGAAACATTAAAATTATCAGAACTGGTAGAATTGTTTTGATCACTAGGATCGTTCATGTCTGGTTTTTTAAATTGAATAAATGATTCAATTCTTTTCTCAATCTCGGGGTTAGTTTCTTTACTAGTAGTCCGTACATCCTGTGGTTTAATCAATCTTTGAATTTTATTAGCGTCTACAATTAACAAAATTTCAAGCAAAATGAGAAATCAATATTATTATTACAATAATAATAATAATAATAATAACAATAATAATAATAATAATAATAATAATAATAATATAATTATGATGCAAACTTGAAAAATCTTCATCTTCTTTTTTCCTTTTAATCGTAGAGTTAACATTTTTACACTGTGATTTCCATTTCTAATAAACAATAAGAATAATAAATATTAACGCAAATATATATAATCATAATCACATATAAAAAAATCAAGCCTTTACATTTAATTCTTGTATTAGCCAATCTATATTTTTCATCAATAGTTTTTCTAGATCAGATGAAAATACTAATAATTCTGTTGTAAACATCATATTTGTCTCATTCATTCTAATCTACAAGAAAAAAAATTTTTTTATTTAATTAATTTAATAATAATACAAAAAAATAAATAATATATTTGTAATATTATTTACTTTTATAAAGAATTCTGAAAAAATTTCATGCCATTCTTTATTATTTTGTATTTTTTCCTCTATTTGCATTATTACATCTTCTACTTGCCGTGAATTTGAAATGTAACCGTTTTGATTTTTAAATTCTTCCATCAAAAATTTTATATTGACAGATTAGATTACAACTACCAATAACAATGCTTTGTTGATATCAAGGGTAGTGTGTGACATGTGATTTAACAAAAATTTTCAAAATATATTAATATTAATATTAACGTTTTCGTTTTAATAAAAAATGATTATTATCATTGCAACCTTTTTGAAGAAAGTTTGGCTAGCGGTTCACAATAGACAGAAGTTTTCGTTAAAATAAGCAATTTCCATTGATAATAAACAACGACAACAACAACAATAATAATAATAATAATAATAATAATAATAATAATAATAATAATAATAATAATTCAAAATCCCACATGATTCTTATTTACAAAGTCAACCTGGATTTAAAGGGACAATACATCATTATATTTTATAATAATATGATGAAACAATTACAACCAGACAAACTCCAAGTCTTGACGTCATACTTGTGTCTGATGTATCGTTAGTTTATCATGCTCGCTTCGGAACTGTTTCAAATTGTGGGACCGTCGGCCCCCCTCCGAATTACAAGAGGTCATTTAATATTAATTAACAAACCCGGCGAGGTTAAGAACTGATTTATGTCAATCAATGGTAATGGTAACAACGTGTTTCGAATAAACTTTATCAAAATTTTTTTTTATTTTATTTTTCTATTAAAAAATCAAAAAAATTAAAAAATCAAAAAAATTAAAAAAATTAAAAAATCATAGATTTAAAAGCTTTTAAACTTATAAAAATAACTTATTATCTTATCTTATATATATATATAAATTTTTGGCATATTGAAATCTTAAACGAAAAAATGTTATTATTATTATTATTATTTTTTTTTTTTTGATATAAGAATATAAATGTTCGATATTTTAATAAAATAAAATGTTCTATATTTTAATAAAATAAAATGTTCGATATGTTAATAAAATAAAATGTTCTATATTTTAATAAAATAAAATGTTCGATATTTAATAAAATAAAATGTTCTATATTTTAATAAAAATAAAATGTTCGATATTTTAATAAAATAAATGTTCGATATTTTAATAAATGTTTGATATTTTAATAAAATAAATGTTCGATATTTTAATAAGTTAATGTTTGGTCGATAAACAGTTCGTTGAACACTGTTTTTTCAATTTCTGTAAGCGCATCTTCGGTATTTACGCTTTCTTCGTTGTTGTTGTTGGTACTTTGTTCCGACGATGATGGTGAAGATGGCGCTAAGTTATTATTATCATTGTCATTATTTATTAAGGACTGATAATGATTACACAATATAATGATATGATAAAAATTACTAACCTTGATAGAAATTAATTTGTAGAGGTTGGTTTTTCCTCTTATTTTTAAATAATTCGTCAACAGACGAACAGATCCGTTGAAATTCTTTTTTTATCCCGTCATCCAAGATATCCCAAATTCTAGAAGAAATAAAAGAAATTTCTTCCCAAGTATATCTATAGTAAGCCAATAGCATCTGGACCGTTCGTCTAAAGATGATATAAGAACTAATTGACTTTTTCCCCCTACAAATTCGGTAAATGTCTCTTGCTCCGGGGGGAACCACTTTGTGCGTGCGGTTCCATTTTAAATTATTAATCCAACATACGTTATCAGCAATCTTAATCTCCAGGTAAAATTCCATTAAAGCAAGACGACTTGACTCAATCTTTTTATTTTTTCGTCTATTCATAATTCGATTTTATTTCAATCAAGTGCAGCATGTGTCTTTTTTATAACAAAAAAAAATATATAATTTTCCCTAATTTTAAAATATGCTAAATTTAGTCATGAAAAAGAAAAGGAGAGCGCGAGTGAACAAGCGATAAATAAATAATCAATGAGGGAAAAATAAAGAACAATTTGTTGCCACATTTCTTTCATTCCTATTATTTTTTGGTAGAAAGTATTTTCAATCGGAATATTAAAAAGACAAATCGTATTCTGTATTTTTTTCGGCGCATGTATGTATTATTATTAAGTGTTATACATTATTGGACATCGGAAATGATATGAGTAATGTCAAAAAAGGAATTTATTTTTATTTGAGGGTATTTTGTCATTAGTATGATTGTCTGAAAGAGCGTAATGATGTAATTAATTGATTTTCGATATTTTAATTTAATTTTCATTTTTAGGAATTATAGTAATCGTAAGTTTAACGATTGGATATTTTTAACAAAACTTCCGACGAAAAATAATATTACGCATTCTTCTTATATAATATATACTTGGTCGATTAATTAATTTGCACGGAATTTTTTCATGATTGGGAAAATTTGTACAATTGATGACATTTATCATAGTTCGTGTTTTTTTTTTGATTGGTGTTGTGCTTATTATTTGGTTGTTTTTGGAAATGGACATGAGAGATACAAAATTTATTTTTGTGTCCCGTAAAAACCGAATAATTAAATATGAGCACAAGAATTCATTACTCGAGCATTAATAATCAAGTTTTGTTTATCATTATTATTATTATTATACTCAAATCTGGAAATTTGGGCTGAAGTCTCGACCCATAAAAATAATACGGGGCTTTTCAATATACAAAGACCATAATCTAAAATGGGATTTTTGAGATTTGCGTTTCGCTATTGATTTTACTATGAAAAAGTGGGTACGACTCCCAACCCAAAAATACTCCAAGTGAAGGGTGTTGTTCGCCATATCTGTAATTAGTTCTTCATGATTGCCATATTTAACATATAGTTATTTTTATGTTCATTAATATAAAGAACATCGAGAATCCGTAATTCACTTTTCAATTATAACTTAAAATTGCTTTTTTCACATTATGGCCTTTTTTACCGAGGCGTTATTTATTTTTAACATGGTACAATCCATAAATGTAATTAAATTCAACACATCATTTTTTTTTAATAGATAAATTTCCTTTTACCCTACATTTCATAAAAACCTGTTTCCCTTTAACTCTTTACTTTTCTACCAATCTTCCCATTCTATATGGTGGGACAAAAACACTATAGAAATAGTCAAATAAGTGATTTCTATGGATATAATTTGACATAATAGACAACCAGGGAATTTAAATGAATAAGTTAGCGAGTAATAGGACCACAAATTAATAATATCAGTAACATCTTTTTGACACTTTAAATCTACCCATTTTATATCTACTTAAAAAGGGAATTTGGTTTTTGCGCATTGTGTGTAACTGTTCACTTCAAAAATTTTACTAATTGATTTATTTACCCAAAAGAACATAATAGCGACACTAAAAAAAACCTTTGTATCGATGTATTCATGGTAATTTTACCCTATCAATAATGGTGACATTTTTTCACTTTTCTATATGTTTTTTTACCCTGGGACCTCGATTAGAAGTTTCTGGAGTCCTGCAATAATAATGAATTAAAAGCTAACCCTCTCCCTGGATGAGATAATAATACAGGATTTTTTTCTGTTTTCAAAATCCTATTGATTCTGTCTAGAGAACCTTTGCCTAATTTTTTCAAGCCCAATCTGATATACTTGTGACTTAAAGCGAAGAAACTTCGCCATCTATGATTTGGTTTTTTTTTTGGTTGTTAAACGAAGTCAACTCCCCCCCCCCCCCCCCCGTTTATAAAAGCCATGCTCACAGCTTTATATTCCTAATTAATATGGTAAGTTTCAAATGTCAGTAACGATTTCGGAATGTTAGACTTCTAGCGATCAACAAATTGATTATGATAATGCAAAAATTTATACCATCTGAGATATACATTTGGATCAAAATTTAGACTTGAAAAATTTCATGTATATATATATACATGTCCCTTCGTTAATAACTTTAGGTCGAAACTATCATTCCAAATATGTTTTCTAAAATAGAATCAAAAAAATAAAATTTGTATATATTAATGTATAAAGCAACGATAATTTAATAGCACATTCTAGACCATCAGTGGAATAGTTTGAATTGACAAAATCACGTAATTCACAATTCGTGTCTAGCAAATAATCGTTTCCCTTTCATGAGCTTCTTCTGTACAGTATTTCATGATAGTATTGTGAGAACAATCAACATTTATTCACTTTGATTGAAGAAGACATAAAATAATTAATAAGCCTCTTCTCTCCTTCAAAAATTTTTTTGCTCTCTTAGTTCTTCTCTCAAAAGGTGGTTAGAAATAATGACCACTAATGATGATGTTAGTAAAGATAAAGGGTAAAGCATCATCTTTTGTCAGGTAGAAGATAATCCGTAATTAATACAAGCTTCATTAAATTCTTTTGAATATGCATTGATTTCCACCAATGAATGGTAGGTATTAAAAAACATAGAGTTCAGATCCTAATAATACAGACTAGTACAGAAAAGATACGGAAAACCAGCATGTTTTGTATTTATTTTCGACATTCTATATTATAGACCATTAGTATTATATATTAACAAATTACATCATTGAATAAAAACGTACTTAAATCAAAAACCTTTCAATATATGTTACACATATCCTGCCTGAACCTATTCCGTACCTCGCGTTAAAATTTAACTTTTCCAAATCTCATAAAAGTATGCTAATTCCGTATGTTATTCTTTATAGAGATTGTTGTCGCCATCGTCAGACAACTTTTACATAGATGCTTCCTTGTGGTGAATAAATATAGCAGATAGTTTTTCTCTCTTCAAAAACAATTGCAACAGAAACGCTTAATCACACACTCCAAGGCTTGCTTTAAGTAGTGATGTGTTATCAACACTCAAAAGCTCTTTTATTATAAATAAGGTTTGTCGATGCACCAAACTTTTGGTTATCTTTCAGAAACAATAAGTGATGTTGATGGTTTATCCCTTGTTTGAAGTTCAAATTAATTGGTTGATTACCGCCGAGAGAGACGATTTTTGTTAATGTTGATTGCGCAAAAACATACTTTGTACCATATGTAACTTAGGTTTTAGTAAATATTCATGTAAAATTTGATTTTATAACTTGAGCAATAAAAAAAAGGTTTTATTTATTAATTACTCAAAAATCTACATAACAACACAGTTTGAAATTTCTACATATAAAGTCTAGGTTTATTCACGCAATATAATTTACAATTTTTTTCGAGAAATATCTTTAATCATTATATCCTTAAATTGTGTTCATGAATGGTTATAAAAAAACGTGATTTATTAAATAATCGAGCTATTTTTTCAGCCGTAGAATTTTACGTGACAATATTCTTTCGTTTTTAAAAAAAGTATTCAGAAATTGTTTTATAATTTTCCTTCAAAATAAATTTAAAATGTAACAACTAGAGGTTGAACCCGTCTAAAAACCTTATCCGGGTCACCCGTCAAATAAACTTATTATTATTATTATTATTATTATTATTATTATTATTATTATTATTATTATTATTATTATTATTATTATTATTATT
>CAJVPN010000640.1:0-23756 GCA_910592215.1 Entrophospora candida
ATATAAATTAAGCTTAATTTGGTTAAGCTGTGTAAATTTTAAAATTTTTCCGGAATTGAATGTGCCACACTGTATATTGTTATATATATTAATAAATTCAATATAATAGTATGATTTTCGTCATTCAAACTTAGTTTTCGATAATTGTTCTTTGATTTTTATCCTGGATATTTCTTTTCAAAATTTCGTTAACATGCTGTTTTTTTATCACAGTTACGAATTAGATGCGGATAAATATATTTCATGACCTGGAGTCTGTGTATGTGTGTTTGTTCATGGTTTATTAAGAATTTCAAAGCGTAAAGTCCTTTGATTATCATGATAAACTTAAACCTAAAAAGTAGAATTTCCAGATATTGCAGTATTGTAATGTTGCCTGTTTAGATTTCTAGTGATTTATCTTCTTTTATAAGATTTGCGTCATAGGTTTCCACACATAGATAGGATTTCAGTATACATATCCCAGATATCTATTGGGTTGGGTAGTAGTATTCTGAATGGCTATTGCTTGTTATTGCATCCAAATATGATTCTTCAGTCATTTGATTCAAGATGTTGCATTCTATAATTGCTAATGTTAAATTAGCTATGATGGATGAAATAGAATTACACATAGGTAGTCCTTTTATTTGTAAAAATGTTTCATATTTATATTCAACGAAACTTGTAAGAATCTTTTTATAAAATCCCATTTGGGGATTTTTACAATGAATTCACGGTTTGCTGAGGATCTTGTAATAGATGTTACATATCTTTAAGATCCGATGTGAATATAAATGCAATTTCACCTATTAAATGATACGGCAGGAGTTATTTTGAAAGTTTCCACTACCCAATTTATATTTGACGAATATGGTTGTAGTTCTTTTTATTTTCATTAATCCATACTACGTTTGGGGCGATACATCTACTTTTAACTAAATTGATATCAATAGAACACATGCCTTTGGTATGGTATCGGTATTTAGACTCCATTGGAATATATATTATCCAACGTACATTTCATATGCATTCCAATATATTTTTCTTTTAAAAAATGGTTTCTTGTTGAATATATGATTTTCTTTGGAATGACTGTAAACTGAGGTTTTTATCAGTGAGGCTTACAACCAAGTTATTTTTCAACCAAAATTCAACATATTTATTATTAAATTGCTCCATCTAGTTATCAGAGGCTTCAATTCATCAATTAAATTATCATTGCTATTTATATCTACTTTCACAGCATCCTCTGAAACATCTGTTTTTAACCAACAATTTTAATTGTTACTTCTTTCCAACTATTTGAACAGAATGTGATCGGATATGATATTTTTATTGCTTGAAGAGGAGTTACCAAGGTTGTAATGTATATCATAAACATTAATTCTGATTTTAACAAGCAATTCCTTAGAATGAGCCCGAAAAACACAAATAATTATATTTATTGATTTAATAGATACTTTGAATAAATTAATGATCCCTGCGTCTGCAGGTTATAAAAAAGCAGTCGTATTAGGAGAAAGATGATGAAGTGTAATATTTGTTAAAAATAGTATTTCATCAAAAATATGCACTGATGTATTATCATGTAATAGTAACATAATTTTCATCATTAGATCGTTTAATTTCTTCAAATAAAGGTTCCAAAATGGAAACCTGGATCCAGGATTTGGCATTCCAATAACAATCGACTTCTATAATGTCTCTCGGAGTTTATTTCTATTGATAAATAGATGAGGAAGTTTTACAGTCCTATATTGCGTTCATAATTAAGAAAAGAGTTGCCTTTGATTTTGATCATTTAACGCCAGAAAGAGGACCGGTTTATAATGTTTTGAAGGTTCTAATTCCCCCCAATAAATTAAGTACGTTGTATAAAAGACCATTAGTAAATTATAAATGAATTTATCAGTTTCAACATAATTATATAGGAAATTATTTCTTTGTTGCTTTATATTATATCTTTGTTGAAAACTTGAAACCAATCCATCAAGGGCCTTAAAATAATCAATTACAAGCAATCCAGGAAACCTTTTGCTCTTTTCAACAATAATAATAACAACTCAGCCCATGCGACAATTTCCGAAAGGTTACACCTTTATCCCTCAGTTCATAGGGATAGAGCCTCAGCCTGGGAAAACATATAAGAGAGATATCCCCCCTTATCGATCTTATCGATCTTTGGGTATCGGTCGGATAATTCACTCAAGATATACGGGCCAGGTGATCAGAGATATATCCGTGCATTTATATTTATCCCTCGCCAGGCTAAAGCTGTATCCCTCCGAACACAGGAATAAAGGTCAGAACTACCTGGAAATCGTCCGCATATGGTGCAACAACTTCTGTAATTACTATTTTAGGTAAAAATGTTTAGTTATCAATTCATTTCCAATTCCTGATTTCTGGATATTTTGGCGATTTATCTTTTTGTTTATTAAAATCTAAAGGATCAACTGTACCAATATATAAATTAAAGTTACGAATATGTCAAAAACGATAGGAGCAACAAAATTAAAATAATAATTATTATTAAAGTGTACCCTGACCCGTGCCCTAGTCCCAACTGAGAGAAAATACCTTACTGATAAAACTTCACACGTATCGATGAGACCATAATTAACTATATTCCTTGCTTTACTACATATCCAATTATGTAATTTTTTTAAAGATATCACTTTGGAAATGTAAAAATCATAAAAATTATTGTATAAATTAAGCCGCCTCTAACAAATCTTCATGAATGTTGGTGATAACAAAAATTCCGCCATTTTTATCTTTTTACACAAAAAATTATTAAATCAACTAAAATAATTATCAAAAAATCCCTCAAAAATTTACTTACAAAGCAAAATAATGCTGGTTTGTTTTTTATCATTACCATTTTGATCATGCCAATAAGTCACTTCTATAACTTCTCCGTTAGATTCCATAAACTAAAACATCAAACATTCTTCCGATACATATGGATAAGGGAACTCGGGAGTTTTTTCATAATCAATCCTAAGACTAGGACTTGAACTGTTTTTTACCCAACTACATAAATAATCCTCATGGTATATAGGATTCATTGCAGCAAATTCACATCATATAAATGTTAATTACAAAAAAATATATGATTCATCAATCCCAAAAACAGAAGCAACCGGTTTCTTGCATCTTGACTTGTTTTTTTGAATCATTTATTTTAACTTTTTTTTTTTTGTTTTACAATAAGTGTACTTTTGTCGCCGTCAAATGTATGTTTTATTCAAAATTACAATTGGAAAATAAAAATTTATAAAATATACAATAATGACTGACATCTTTTTTATATGATTTCCGAATTAGCGGTTTTTTTTAAAGAAAAAACTTAACCCAATAATTAACTCCATTATTGAATCTAATAAATCCATCCTCTCAAAGGAGGTTGTACACTCATAACAAATGGTTCCGAATTTTAATTTCTGCTTGTGTTTCCTGAGTAATTAAAACTCTCTTTCAATTCATACTTGAAAAAGAAAATGTTTTAGTATTAGTATTACCAAATTTATGTAGTACGAATATAAATAAATAGCTTCAAAATGGCGGTATTTTTGGAAAGAGTCAAGTTTGGAGCGTTGGCGTACATGTTAGATTTTGACATTTACCATAAAAAATCCATCACGGTTAAACATTTCCCCTTTGATCAATTGTGAAGTTGCGAAGAAATTACGAACAAATTAAATTTCATCATATTGGATAAACAATGCATGCATACAATATACACTTTATCAATCCATTTATAATTTTATCATTTACAATTTTTTAATATAAGTCTAAATGTTTATTAATTGACGTTTGCATATTTAATAAAATTTAAAAAAATGATAATTAAAAAATTATTCAAAAATAAAATAAATGAAAATGATAGATATTTATCTCAACGAACCAAAATATACGGCAAATGTCTAACTTGTAATAGATATAATACTAGTCCTTCATGGTGTCAATCATGTGACCCAAAATTATTAACGGAAGGATGGACCAGCGGCAATGAAACAATTGATGAATTGATTAAAAGTACACAACTTCAAGCAACCGAGTATGCTAACGAACGTTATCTTCAATGGATTCCCTATGATGATTTAACAATTATTGAAAAGATAGGTGAAGGAGCGTTTGCAACTATATACAGAACTACTTGGAAAAATGGTTGGAAATACGCAAGTCATGGAAAAAGGGTTAATAAAGATAGGATTGTGGCATTAAAAAAATTAAAAAATTCACAAAAAAATTCTGATGAATTTCTTAATGAGGTAAATTATTTCACATTATTTTTTTCTACTTTACTATTATCGAGATTGATTTATTTTATTTCCTTTTGTAGTTCAAAAATTACGCCAAGTTTCATAATAAATCAAGCCTGATTTTAATTTATGGAATAACACAAGACCCAATTTCAAAAGAATATATATTTGTAATGGACTATTTAAAAAATGGAAGTCTTCAAAATTATTTATTAAAATTTTTTAAAAATATAAAATGGAATAACAAAATTGAAATCCTTCATGGAATTATTGATGGGTTGAAATTTATTCATATGCATAATTTTGTTCATCGTGACCTTCATAGTGGCAATATTCTTCAACATAAAGGTGCCAAATATAATTATTCATACGTTGCAGATTTAGGATTATCAATCCCAGCAAATCAAACATCAACATCAAATAAAAATGGCATATATGGAGTATTGCCATATGTTGCACCAGAAGTATTAAGAGGAGAACAATACACACAGGCATCAGATATATATAGCTTTGGAGTATTGATGTCCGTAATATCAACCAGTCAACATCCTTTCAGTAACTTGGCACATGGTTTGAATCTTGCAACAAAGATATGCGAAGGTTTAAGACCTGGATTCTCAAATAATACTCCAAAATTCTACATTGAATTAGCATACAGATGCATGGATGCTAATCCAGATAAACGCCCATCTGCTGGAGAGATTGGAGAAATAGTCGAATTTTGGAATAACTCATTTAACAATGAATTAATAAACAATCTTGAATATGGTTATGAAATTGGACGGCATAAATATTCTAAAGAACAAATTGATGAATTAAGATCATATAGGAAGGAATTTTATGAAATGGATAAAAAAAATTTTGATCCTTCAACACTTTCTGCAACAATTCACCCAAATGCTGTTTATACCAGCAGATTATTAAAGTTTGAAAATCTTCCCCGGCCTGTTAATTCCAACAAAGTGACAATCATTAGTAATGATAGTGGTAATTATCAACATTTTATTTATTAGTTATTAATTAATTAACTTTTTAATCATTTTAAAAATTAATTACATCAATACTATGGTTCTTCTTTTTTAGATCCTCATCAAGTTGATTTAAATGAGCTAGACACTGCTTTATATTTTTCATAAAGTTCATTATTGGAACCGAAAATTTTAAATACCATATGGCACAGTTCACTATTTCATAACAGAATGTCATAAGTACACGAAATAACGCGAACGCGAAATCAAATTTTGAATTTCCTAATTTGTTCTTAATTTGTTTGTTACTACAAAAAAAACATAATATTCAAAATATACAAAGCATCAATATCAATTCAACATCAATTCTATTATACACTTTTTTTTTATATTTTATCAATTATTTTTATTTTTTATTTTATAATTTTCTTCTTTCCTTTTTTAGAAACATAAACATAAAATAGAAGTAGAATTAATAGATTATAGATCAACAATGGGTTTTTTATCTATCGAAATTAGAATATTTTGACGGATCAATTGATTGATGAATTAATGTGACATAACAAAAAAGACATAAGCACTGGTAGAAAAAATGTAATTCAAAAAGGTTTCACATTGTGAAATAACAATATTTTTTACAAATAATATTTCACTGGTATTTGTAAAACTATTGTGAAAAGAGTTGTTGCGAAAGGAGGAGTTGAAGACGTTTGTGCTTTACCATCGGTGGCTGATCCGGGTCATTTAAAAGAACATCCTCACGAACTTGAAGCAGCTTGCCCAAAAGAATTAAAGATTCCAATTCCCAATGATCATTTTTTAAAGATCCGCACTCTTGGTTCATCATGTTTATTATGGATTCTACTTTGGAATTTCTGATAAACAAGCTATTTGTGCACGTGACGGCAAAAGTAATTTTTTTATTATTATTGGTCATTATTATTGATCGCCATTATCGGGATATTAATCCATTTAATTTATCAATCCCATTATAATAGGTTTCTGCACTTTTAAATTTTCGGGGAATTCAATTGGAACATCAATATTTGTCATTCATTTCCACGTTTAATAGATATTTCGTTTGATCTCGAATTTATCAAACGGCCAACTTATTATTTCAGAAAAATTAACCTGCAATGAATGCATTCAAAAATGATCGGAACAATACATCCATTGGTTCATGTTCGCAAGTTCATTCTCAATACTGTAGAGTATGTTGATTTATTTTCTTGCATATTTAGTCTTTACGAATGAATCATGAGAATAAGATCAATAGATTTAATAATTAATTAAAGTAGATACACTTTTTATTATTAATATTATTCATCATAGTCCTAATACCAATAAAGAAAGGTTGATCGGACGAATAAACTTGTCAGCATATGACACGAAGTTTTCTCATTAAATTCTTAATAATAAAAAAAAATAATACAAATTGACATAATAATTATTAGAGAAAAAATGATGCATTACTCTCAATGTTGCGATCCAGAACTCTTAGGTTAGAGAAAACCTGAAACGAACCGTCTAAAACTATTTAGGGTGATTTAAGTTTAGAGCATCGGGAGAATGATAAAAGATTATATCCGCATTTTCTTCCCGGTTTTTGTCAATAATTCACACAGGTTATACATATAGTCAAGCCTCGTTCCAACGGATCTACGGGATCTTGCATTTATGCCAAAATTATTAATCGTGTTCAAACAAATTTTATCACGCGAATTTAATTATAATTCGTTGAAACGAGGTTTGATTGTATATTTTGGCTTATTTTTTACTGTTTTCTTGACGAGATTGAGCCTGGGTATCTCCCGGAACTGTTTAGAGAATCAAAATAAAAAAGTTTAAGGTTACACGGTATTTACTCCCAAATGTAATATTATTAAATTTGTATTCCATATTAATTTCTCTCCCACAATCAATCTATTTTAAGGGTTGTAAATTTAGCATTCTTCTTGGAGCATTAGGAATTTAGTAAGAATTTAACCGAATGAAAGGCCGTATAATTAGTTAGGTTTTGCCTATTCTCTCATAGTTTCTATGTCAGAAGATCCAGTAGTTTTTCTTCTCAACAAAGTCCCTTATTTGCTAATTATAAATGAGCAATAAATACAAAATGGTAGATTGGAAGACGGAAAATCTACGTACTGTCTAAACGTACAACGATTCAGGACAAACTTTACTGCGCCACAATACCAATTTTGTGATACAACGTCATTAAATTTTATTGTGATGATGGTGTGGTGTTGATGATGATAATGGTGTTTATGAAAATATTTATGGTGTTAATAATGATAATGATAAGTTAATACTGAAAACTTGCAAAATTCATATGTGTAATATTGGCATCTCAACATAGTAAATTTGAAGCTTAATTCTTCATGATATCAACCAGTTGAAACCATTGAATTATAGAAAAGATCATTGCTATAATTCTCATGATTTGTTCTTTTTGGCCTTACACTTCCATTTTGGAGGAATAGAGGGTTCTACAAAGTTGCAGGACTAGGTGCACAGTGGAGGACGCAAATGCTACCAACTATTATTAGTTTACCACCAAGGATGATATCCATTCCTCAGAGGGTGGTGATCAATCCAACCAAACGATTAATGAATATTTCATTGCAGCAAAATTTTAGACTTCTACTTCTTAGCCAAGAAATTAAAAATGCAATTTTACAAGTAACCCTAAAGTCTGCCACCCAAGAATAATGGAAAAATTAATATTTCCTTTGATAAGTTTTCTTTAAATTTCATTGGTAAAAGTCACTTTCACGTGATAATTTTCAGCAAGCCTTTTGTATATATAACTTTACTATATATTTTTAATTCGATTTCCCTTAAACAATACAAAACATAATGTATCCTCGATTATCTTATTTGAATAACAAATAAATGACGCGTTTTTATCTAAAAGATTCAATGATTTATGAGGTCTCCGCTGAGATCAAGCAAGCGAGAGTAAGGTTAATAGTAAAGGCACGAATATCATTACCAAAAATGCAAAAATCTTTATATAAAGATATTAAAGATATCATCAATCAGCCAATAGGAATATATAGTTTTCTTTGTTTGGAAAACGCGAAGATGATTTTCTTTATTATTAATAATGTGTATTGTTTACTTTTTACCCCTATTCCATACATTTGTAATTAGTAATAAATAATAATATGTTTACTAATAATATTATTATTTTCTTTCTCAACAAGAAACTTCTTCAACAGCAAGAATCTTCAAGACTTTCGACGGCAAGACCTTCCACCACCATTATTTATTATTATAATTTATAAAGGTAAGAATAAACACATTCTGTTGATTGGTTCTGTAAGAACTATATTGAGAAAACTTCTGTTTTATTTTATTATTATTTATTCATTTTCTTATTTTCATAAAAATAAAAGAGACACTCTACTGCCAAGGATTGGTTTTAGTTTTAATTCTTCCTCACCCCCATTGGTCTCCAACAGAACCGCAACAAAACCTCAGGAAGAGGCAACTGTTTGCGGGGCATCACCGGACCTTTGACCATATAATAAAAGGGTCAGAAACTTATTCATTGTGCGCAGGCATTTATTATTTCACATGGCAGTAAGTATCATAAATAATAATATTAATGATATATGCGAGTTCTATTAATAAATTAATATTTTTAAAATTAATATATTAATATATAGTCATATTATTATTACTAACTAATTATAGGTAGAGTACTATCTGGAAATAGCAGATTTGGTTTGTAGATAATGTTGTCAAAAAGTAAAAAGTATGTGAATCTCCAAATTGAAGAAATTAAACAATAATTTGCTCTTGACATTAAAATTGATATTAATTAATTGTAGGCGGTTTAGTCAACATTTTATCACTTCCTTAATAGTCGTTTGAAAATTCTAGTATAACTTCATTTCCACCACCTTCATTTTCATCTCCATTTTATTTCATCTTCATCTTCACTTCCATCTCCATCTCCATCTCCATCTCCATTTTCTTTTACACTTTCACTTTCACTTTCACTTTCACTTTTACTTTCACCTTCACCTCTACTTCCACTTTGATAATTTTCTCCATCTCCACATCCACCTTCATCACGCCTCTGTTTTCCCTCCATCTTCTCTTTCTTTCCACATACATATGTATTTCCACTTTAATTCCATATTCATATCCACTTTCATATCCACTTTCCATTTTTATCCTCTCTCGTTTTCTGGAACCGCTTTTTATTTTCCTTTGTTGAGGTTTATGCTGATTTTTATAAGCGTTAGGTAAATAAATAATCAATCAAATATCCTATTATTATTTATTTAACAATGTTTGGTTGATTGATTATAACATTGTGTTAATTATTATGATCTTATTCTTTCTTTATGGGAATTTTGAAGTTAGGGCAATTTTTAATTTGTGTGAGCGCACGTTAATCTCAAAAACGGCTACAAGGAGGAAAAATTCTTGTTAGTGCCGACTTGGGGGAGATAAAAGTTGAATCGATGAGGAGAGACAATTTGAATTTTTTTATCTTGGTGTTTGTCCAGATAGTTGGTAATTGATCATTAATCAATTATAATTTTATTGAAATAATTGTTTATCGTCATCTTTTTTATAACCTTCATTATATCACCTTTATCATCACCTTTGTCATCATCCTATCTTTATTATTATTCCCTCTTTATCATCATCTTTTCTTCTTCTTTCGATAGCTCTTTTACTTACTTGGCATGGAAGGCAGAAGACTCACGGTACGGACTGGATGAAGGCTTTTGGTGGCGAGGTAAAATCTAGTAGTGGTAGTTTTATTTAAGATGGAATTAGAATTAAAAAATAGGATTAGAATTAGAATTAGAATTAGAATTAAAATTAGAATTAGAATTAGAATTAAAATTAGAATTAAAATTAGAATTAAAATTAGAATTAGAATTAGAATTTAGAATTAGAATTATAGTTAAATTTAGAATTTAGGTTTAGAATTAAAGTTAAAGTTAGATTTCGTGTAATTCGTGTTTAGTAACTCTTTTTATAGAAAAACTAATAAATATGGTATATACTTTAAAAAAATGTTATTGATAATCGAGAAAGATAAACTACAGTTAGATACTTTTTTAGGATGTTCCTTTGTTTTTTTTTCTGCTTCAGCTTGTAATTTTTTCTTCATCTAGTTTCGCTTTTTTTGCATCCATCTCAATTTTTCTATCTCTACTTCTGATTTGTTTTAAATTGAAACTTTTTTTTGGCTTGTCTTTCATTTTTTGCTTCATAGCATCCGTTTTCTTTTCTGTTCTTTCTATATCTTTGCTCATTTTTTCCTCCATTTCTTTAATTTTATTCACAAATTTTTCATCAGCTTTTCTCATTTTTTCATCTATTTCTTTGTGTTGTTCCTTTGTTTCTTTAGAACGACCGTCCAATGGTGGATTATATAGATATACAATGTTTCTACATCCACTAATTAGTTCGTATAATGGTAGTATACTTGATAACATTATTGTCAAAATAATGGATCTTAATAATTATAGGCTTCTACTTCTTTGGTGAATCACCCAATTGCAACAATAAGATTTGATTTAAAACCATCTTTCATAGAATGAGAGCTTCTGCTAATCCATTAAAAACTTCTTGAAGAGTTAAGTGTGTATCACCAATACCGACTGTATCAATGAGCTTATATAACAGTCCATTAATCTTAAATTCTCGAACATCAGCTTTTCTAGTTTCGCTATCAGAACCTAACTTTCTTTAAAATCATTAGTACCGCAAATTACATTAGCTAAAGAGGAATTCTCACCTCCGGTTCTGTCAAAATTATTAATATTGTTCTTTTTTCTTTATTTCCAAGTTTATTAACATCATTATTGTTTTGGTCTTGAAATAATTTGGAATTTTTCTGTTTTATATATTTTATATACTCACAAAAACATAAAACAAAAGGTAGTCTTTTTTATTAATCTGAACTGTACATATGGTGCATTCATCAAATTGCTCTAAACTATACCTAATTACACATTAAAACACAATACTAAATCTTTTTTCTTTATTACTAGAATGAAAATAAGATCACAGTAGGAGGAATCAGAATCCTTAATGGTCAAAATAAAACAATTACTTTAATTCGTGATACGTGATAGAAATTTTAGGAAATCATTGCTATTAAATATGCAATCTCACATTATTTATTATTTTGATATATATTTTTTATACTTAACAACCTTGGATTTCAGAAAATGTGGTGCGGTATACACTTTTCTCACGAACCACAAATTAATCATATAATAAGCATAATAAACACGCCGAGGTATTATCACAAATCACTAAATATGATTACAAAGAAAAATGAAAAGTCGGGCGCACTTTTAAACAAACATTGCATAAGAACATAATAATAATTAAATAAAAGCACTATTTTGATTTGATATATTTTCTCCGCCAAAAAGTAATTTCGTTAAACATCTATTATTGTCGACAATCGCTTCAATTCCCTTTGCCCATTCTTTCGATTTCTTGTGATTATATCAATATAATTTTGAATAGTACCAGTCAATATTTTTCTATGAACACCAACAACTTAGTTATTTGTGGTCCAGCATATGATTTTTATACACCATGTTGACTCATTCAAGGCTGATTCAAATTTTATTAAAAATGATGCTTGTTTACAAAAAGATTCAAACAACAGAACACTTATTATCACATGTTCAAAACCTCAGCATATTTGTTCAATTTAAATTTTTTTATTCAGTAAAATATTTTTAGACAAATTTTCGGAGAATTTTCCTAGACATGAATGAATTTCATACATTTGAAGGTTAATAATAAAGCATTAACATTAATCTTGACACTATATATTTTTGAAGCTTAATTTTCATAATCTGGAATTTATTGAATAATGTAATCAAGAAAGATAAAACAAACTATAACAAGGTACAACTAGATTGTTTAGTATGTTCCTTTGTATTTTCTTCAATTTTAGCTTTAAGTTTTCTTATTTCTTCCTCTTGTTTCTTATTTTCTTCCCCCATCTCCTTTTTTTCGATCTTCAATTTCAAATTTTCTATCTCAAATTCACATTTACACAATTTTAGTTTTAACTCATAATTTTCTTCTGCTAATTTTAATTTTTTTTCTTTCATCGCTTGTTTCATATCTTCCATTTTCTTTTCTGCTTCTTCTCTATCATTTCTCATTTTTTCCTCCATTTCTTTAATTTTATTCTTGAATTCTTCATCAGCTTTTTTCATTTTTTCATCTATTTTTTTGTGTTGTTCCTTCATATCATTTACCATTTGTTCTAATATTTCTTTTTCTGTCATGTACTCTCCAATTCTTTCATTCAATTTATCTAGATTTTTTGGTTTATAAATATCTTTACAAGTAAATAAATAAAGTAAAAGCCTTTTTCTTGATTCATCTCTGGTTGTTTTGTTTATTTCTTTAGAACGACCATCCAATGGTGGATTATCTATATATATAATATCCCTACATCCATTAATTACAGCTGCAAGTTTTTCATTTTCTTTAAACAGCTTTTCTCTATCATTTTGACATTCATCAACATTTTCAAATTTGGAAAAATTAGTTCGTACAATGGTAGTATACTTGATAACATTCTTGTCAAAAATAATGGCTCTTAATAAATCATAGGCTTCTACCTCCTCTTTGGTGAATCTTCCACTTGCAACAAATAAGATTTGATTTAAACCATCTTTCATAGAATGAGCAGCTTCTGCTAATTCATTAAGAACTTCTTGAGTAGTTAATTGTGTATCACCAATACCGACCGTATCAATGAGTTTATATAATAATCCATTAATCTTAAATTCTCGAACATCGGCTTTTCTAGTTTCGCTAATAGAACCTGAACTTTCTTTAAAATCATTAGTACCGCTAAGTACATTAGCCAAAGTGGATTTCCCACCCCCGGTTCTGCCAATTATTAATATTGTTCTTTTTTCTTTATTTCCAGATTTATTGTTGTTTTGTTCTTGATTTTGTAACATTTTGTGAATTTTGTGGGTGATTTGCAAGTAAGTAATTTGTAGCTTTATATGTTCTCACAAAAAAAATTAAAAATATAACAATAAAGCATAATCTAGTTTCCTCGTATGATGCGCATATTTTCCATTCATTCCATTTAAAGCAAAATTTCATAAATATTATATAATTTATTTTGTCAAACCAGTTCGAATTCGGATTCTAAACAGACAAACCGGATTGCGACTGGATTCAAAACGGATTTAGAACGTTTGGACAATTGCAATAATATTATTTATTATTATGCAAATAACAAATACCATTTTGGCACTACGTGACTCAACCCTTGAATTTGGATGCGCAATTTTTCGATACACAAGTGGAAGATATCAAAGACTATTTATTATATTCTAGTAGTATTTTATTAAACTACTCAATCAATGCACCATTTGGCCACGAAATAGTCTATTTTATGAAAAATTGCATCGTTACGCAAAAGGATGTAATTAGTTTTTTATTTGAATTTTTTTATTTTTAATTGAAGAATTATTTGGGATAATCAGTTTAAAACCTGTTTCAAACCTCTTTTTTCTTTTAAAGAGCCGGATATCCGTGATTTATGGATAATTATTATTATAATAATAATAATTAAAAACACACAATGCTAATGAAAATAAGGCTATTGAATTCCTATAAAAGGAATGAATGGAAATGTAAATTTAAAAAATTTACAATTACAAAGAAAAATGAAATATAATGGTTCTAATGAATATTGTGGGGCAATAAAGTTTTGTAATTGTAGTCGCTCAACCAAATTTCCAAAGAAACATATTTTTAATGGCGCTACTGAAAGCAATGGATGGTAATGGATTATCAAGTACCAGCAGACGACTTAAAAGAGAAACCTTGTCAATAAAAAAACCATTTACATCATAACACACTCCTTTGTCAAAAAATATATCTCATTATGCTGTGGATAGGTGGAGTTTATTTGGGAATCATCTGATAAATCATACCCTTACAATCAAATTAAAAGAATGCCACTATGGAAAACGAAAATTACAATTGACAAAAAATGTCCATCTAGTCTTAACAATTATGTTACCAACCATCAGTGTAACTTGATGATGGCGCTACAAGTCACTCTCGTTATAAGGACACTCCTGATACAAGCAAAATGTCCGCATAATGAGATGTCCTTATAATGAAAGTTCATAACAATCACGTGGTTCATAAAAAAGGTTATGTAATGATAAAATAAAACTAAAAACAAAATCGTTTTAGTGTAAATATTGGATAATTTCATAATTCTTTTATTGTTGTTAAATAGTCTAGTTTGAAAGCGTTACCAAAAAAAAAACAATCATCAATAAATTTGTTTTGTTGTTAAAAATGTATACTTCAATTTCTTTGTCTTTTTTTGAAAGTATAGTTACTTCATAATCATCAAAAAAATAATTTATATAATTTTCGTTATTGTTAATAAGAGATCAATCAAAAACGTAAAGATACTTTGTTACCACCAAAATAATTTGTAAATTAATTATTGTTAATAAAAATAAACTTGATTTAATATTAGTAATTTGAAAACATTAAACATAACATAATCAGAAAATTATAATATTATTAATATTATTAATTTGTCATAGTGATCGGTGGGATTTGATTGGTTCTTTCGTTATACTGACATGTCCTTATAACGGATGTCACTATAATAATAACGGGATAGATTTTATAATTATAAAAAATTTTTTTTGTCAAATTATGTCCTTATACTCGTATAACGGGATATAGTGAATGTCATTATAACGGGAGTAAATTTAAATTTGCTTTAAAAATAACATAATATTAAAAACTGCCTAAATTTAAATCATAAAATTTTTATCTAGTTTACTATTAATATTTGATGTACGAAGCTGTTGTAATGTATCGATAAAGTATGGTTTATCAATAATAGAAACGATATGCCACAAAATCTTTGATCAGAGCTCTATTGATTGATTCATTTTTCTCGATTGATAATAAAATGGTTTGCAATAATTAGAAATTGTGAGTTAATAAAGTTGCCTACTAATTTCATTAAGGCAATCTCCCCTAACTTCTGAAGTACACCCTGGACAATGAGTTTTTGTGGTCTACCACAATAGTATTCCTTACTTATTACAATATTTACATTGTGCTGAATGATGATTATGATCCAAACAGTTGAAAAAGGTCTGCCAGTTCCTCAGACATTTAAGATTTTGCCGATCCATTTATTTTTATTATGAGCAATTATTTATTTTATCTTTGATCATTGCTTTTACCTACTACTTTTATCAATTGTTTTACTTTCGTCAATGGTTTACCCACAACAAGGGTTTTTACTTGTGTCTAGTCGTCAAAATACCCTTGGTTAGAAGCAAATGCTTTAGTTGCTTACGTCAATAACTAAAGTCAAAAGTTTCATCACACATCATTGGCCACTAAAGAAAAGAATTGGTCTATTGAGTCTTTTGCCGTAGAAAATTTTTGATAAACATACTATAACCCCTCTCGTACATTAATTACGATTAAGATGACAATATCAGCTTAGCTTCTTTAGACGAGGATGCACATTAAATGGCCTTGAATCCGTGCATTTTTTTCCTCTTGTGAAAGTTCGTCTATTCTTATTTTATTTTAGCTATAGCTGACCAGCTAACAAAAAAAAATAAAACCCGTTTATGATCGGCAAAAAAAAACAATAGTATTAAAATCAGACCTCCATAAATTGGGACCAAGGGACAGTGTGCATTTATGGAGGGTGTGCATTTATGAAGAAAAGCGATTTCATACATCATTAAATGATACGCAATATTTTAAATACAGTAATACTAAAATAACTATACATTGTAGTTCGTTTTGATGAATTTACTTTTTTTATATTGATATATCTTTCAATTTTATTAATCAATTTATTTGTTTGTAGCATTATTTTTCTTGCTGTAATAAAAATGAATGTACAGTTTCAAGACCTTTAATGCTTCCACAAGGCTTAATGTCATCTTCTCTAAATTGTCTGCAGGTATATTCGTTTATTTTTATATTTCTGCAAGTTCTTTGATTATTTTATCATCATCTGGAACCTCAAAGACAATATTTTCTTCAGGTATATTCAAAAATTCATCAACTTGCATTTCATCAAATAGGATGAAAGTTCATTTTGTGATACAAATTCATGAAATTGGATTGCATTACATATTGGAAATTATCCAATCAAATCAAAAAAGTTTGCCGATGATTTCTAAATTTATTCAGTTACATGAATACGTGCGGAGGGTGTGCATTTATCCCTAAGTCCCGAGGCTGGGACCAAGACATAACGTGCATTTATGGAGGGTGCATTTATGAAGGTCTGACTGCACTTCTCTCCAACAAATTAAGTCATGGATATCTAGGGTTAGTTCTTATCACAAAAAAAAGCAGCTAGGATTGCTAATGCTAGCTCTAATTAATGTAAATTATTTTCCTAATGAATACAAATAAAAATTATTATTTAATGAAAAAAATATGCTTAATCAATCTTCAGAATACATAAATGATAGTGACCGAAACTAACTCATAGTTTAGGCATTTAGGTAATTTTGGTTTAATTTCGCCAATGAAAATTTTCTGACGAAACTTAAAAATTGCGAGCAAAGCTTCTAAACTGCGGGCAAAAACCAAACGGACGATTAAAACCCTACTACTATTATTGTTTAATTTTTTCGACCACAAAAAGTGTTTTATTTAAACAAAAAAGAATCGATTTGTTTTAAATAAATTGTAAAGATATTTATTACAAAGCGAATCATTTGTAAAGAAATAATTTTATACCAACTTTTTTTCCTCTATTCTCAAGCAGGGCTCTGAGTTATTAATATAGATTATTTAATTTACCGATTGCTTTAATTAATTAGTTAAAAATTGATTAATTAAAATTTTTTAATTATTAAATAAAAAACAAGAGACTAGGTCACATGTCAGACATATGATTGGACGACATTTCAACAAGTCCGTTTATCACAAAAAATTTTATCTTGCAAGTCAACTTTTCTTTATAAATTTAAAGGGGATTTTTGGATTTTTGATGAGTGTAACGAAATCATTGATCGTGATTTAATCGGTAAAAAAAATTTTTTTTAAATAATTAATTAATTTACAGTCGAGAGAGTTGGAAAAGAATTAGAAGATGCAAAGAGGCTGGAAGAGTTGAGGGAGGAAGAGTACAAAGATGCTGACAAAGAAAAAAGAAATGTGAGAAACATTACGTAGCGAATCAAGCATAAAAAAAAATTGTCCAAAAATATTTTCACTCGTTCCCCTTTCGTTTATCGCTTTACAACTTTAACTAACTTGCGCCTTTTTCTTTGTTATTTATTATTTCATTTTTAATTTAATATGCAAAATCATGCATCTCATCGTCATCATCAAAAAAAAAATTTTTTTTTAACAGTTATAGTTCATTTGATAGAACTTTACTTACTACTTGGATAACCATGTTAAAAATCCCAACTTCTGGAAGGACGTATTTATTAATCACAATCATTTAGAAAAACCAAAAAAAAAATTATATTGATGTAAAAAATAACAATAACCATAATAATCGAATAATTGAAATAGATAGAACTATTGACGTAATAAACACTAATGATGATGAATTTGTCACTGTTAACATAAACGATACAAATAAGATCCGATTAGAATGGCACTAAAAAAATTCCAAACAGTAATAACAACAACAATCATATAATTCAAGATTTACCAGTATCATCACCATTGCCATTGTCAACATGTTGTCATTATCAGCATTATTATTAAATAATCAAAAAAGATTATGCTTGGCTGACAATGTAATAATGTCTGCATATAACTCGCCATAGGGGTCTCTGATAACAAATGCTACATATGTGGTTATTTTGGACATTTTGCAAGAGAATGTCCGAGGAGTTTTTATGATGCATTACATTGAAGCAATAGAAGCATTTCCCCTGAAAAGAAGAAAAAATAAACTTGGAAATCAATGATATCTCAGATCAAGATAAAAGATGTGCCGGTTAAAAAAAATGATGCTGATATTAAAATCAACTCATTCAAAAAAAAAAACTTCAAGCATCCTTCATATTTCTTATAGTTTTTTTTTTATATCATATACACTACATGGACAAAAGGTTAGCACACGTTTAAAAGTTAAAATAAAAACCGTCATTTTGTAAAGTTTCATATCTCTATCATTTTTATTAAACTAATGGTTAAAGCAATAAAATTCCGACCAAAATAGACTTTGCTAAAAAAAATTTAATTGCCAAAAATCATACATAATAGCCATATGTTTCTTTAATTTTTTTGCAACGAAGCATCATTTTAATAAAAATCTACTGAAAGTTATAAAAATAATGCACTCAATTATAAAATATCTAGAATTATTGGCCTTCATAGAACGACAGTGTTTTGTACTATCTAGATCGAAAAGATCTTACAACAAAGATTTAACTGGTCGTCATTCTAAATTAATAAAATATATCAAGGAAAACTGTAAAGCAAATAACCGAACACCTGCTGAACAAATTAAAAATAAATTTAATGAAAAGACGTTTCAATTGAAACTATTAAAAGAGCCTTGCACAAAATAAATATTTTTCACTCGTGTTTATGCTGCAAAACCTCTTTTAAACGAAGTACAAAAAACATATCGTTTAAATTGGTGTCATCAGAGAAGAAATTGGCTAGTGAGTGAGTTAAAATGACGTGTCAGGACGTGTTTGGGTACAGATTTAATATAAAAATCATGATACCTGCTGTAAAATTTGGAGGTGGAGGTTTAATGATGTAGGGTTGCATTTCGGAAAAAAGTATGGGTTCATTGGTGAATTTTAGGGTAAAACAAAAAGTGTTGTGTATATAATGATACTTGAGTGTCCTTTGTTACAATTAGTTGATAAAGACTTTGATAGGAAGGGTTATTTATTCGTTTCAAGACGACAATGCACCAGTTCATACTGCAAAAATTGTTGAGATTTGGTACATTGCAAATAATTGCCGAATTGGCCAAGTCAATCTCTGACTTGAATCCAATCGAACACCTATGGTCAGAGTTGGAAAGGAGAATAAAAGGACACCCAAAAATACGAAAAATGTTGATGAGTTGGAGGTAACACTACAAATGATGGTATGTCAAAGATGATTGAAACGGTTATTGTAAGCAAACATCTTTCTAGAGTTTAGCATGACTAGAAATCATTTAATTGATCCTTATTGGAATTCCTTGTATAATTTACCATGGATTCCGATGTGTTGAATTGTAAAAGGTGCTTTCATGATGAAGAAATTTCACGGAGACGTAAATCAAACTTTTCCATAAAATTCATAAAATTTGTAGAAATTAAAAAATTTATTTTGACAAAAAAAAAATTAATTGTCTAATTAAGTTTAATGCACATGAATTATAATGGGATGTAATCATATAAACAGGCGTACTAATATTGCGATCCCATTGTTGAGTACTAAAAAATCTACTGTGACTAATTGTGTACTTGAACTTTTGTTTTTGGCGGGGTAAGATGGTATATTAATATAATATTAATTTTTATTGGAAAGCAGATAATTGTGTTTAAATAATGTTTTATTAACGTCGTTATTTTCTTCCTCATTTATTTATCTGCTAGGAGAAATAATAACAATAGTAATGGATTAATTAATTACATGTGTAAATTACGATAATTAATAAAATATCATGGTGAAGACGATCGATGGTTTCAACCTTTAAAAGATCAATCTCAACTAAAGTTTCTGGGCAAAAAACTAGTTTTGTACCAATTTAGACCACCGAAACTAAAAAAAAAGAGTTAGGAATTGTTATTATTGACATTGAAAATTAATTTTTTTTTATTCTTTCGTAGGCATTATTATTGAATTTTTGTAAAACAAACCGACATTTTTATTCCCGAGCCGTTTTTACACTATTTCAATCTAAATAAATAAAATTGAAAATATTATTCTTTTTTGTTTTCTATTACTTTTATTTTGGTATCTTTAACTCGCCTGTTTCAATCTCTGTTTTAGATCTGCCAGCATTGTTTTGGGAGCAAGTGTATTATTTTTTTTTTCCGCATTTACTTGTCAAGAAATAGGTTCTGAGGAGTTGTTTCACCTATTCAGACATGTGTTTTTACAAAATGCTTAAAATAATATTTAAAATTTACCAATTTGATTGCTTGAAATTAAATGTCCTATTCATCTATATTCTGTATATTATTTTTTAAATCATAATTAGCTGCTTCGTCTTTATCTTCAGGACCGGTTTGATTCAATTCAATTCAATTCCAGTTTTTTTTTGAATTAAAAGTCATAATTTGGTTTGGTTCAAAATTTTAAAATTTATTTTTGTTACTCAAATTTTTCAAAAGCACAGTACATGATGACAAAAGCATCCAAAAAATGCTTTGGGCTTGGAAAATCAATCGATTCCATGTATGCATTAATTACAGAATTATAATTAAAAATTTTTATTTATATTTATAATTGTGAAAACTAGCTTTAAATTATTAGAATAAATATTTTAATATATCCCAAATACTTATTTACAAATCATTAATTTCTCCTTACTAACTTATACACTTCATATTCTTCCAACAAATAAAAGTGATCATCTCTAAGATCCAAATCATTTTCATAAGTAGAAGAGGAACAATAATAACAATAAGGTTCATTATTAATACTATTAAGTAGTCGTAAATCATTAAAACTTATAAATGTTTCATGAAATCCTAAATTACGCCTTGTAAACAAATTTATCATGAAAACATGAAGAACTGGAGATCCAAGTATTTTGACTCTGCCTAATATCGAATTACTTGGTTGATTTTCATCAATCTTAAAAATGAAACCTTGATTTGTTTTAATCCAATATTCTTCATCTAGAGACTTTTCTTTTATATTCCAATAAATGGGATTATAACCACCCACTAATTCACCTGTTTCTTTAATTTTCATTAACACTACAATTTGTTTAATGTTGTGACATTTCTCCTCAAAAATTTCCATTGGAAGGACATCATCTTGAGATCCACAAATAATTAATTCAAAATCATATGATATATTATTTTCATTGTTATTTTGATCAATCCAACCAGAAATTAAGGATTTTGAGTTTGAATTTAATAACTTTCCTTTTGTTCTTGGACCTCTTTGAAGAATGAATCTGGGTTGCCATTTATCAGTAAAATAATATTGAAGAAGTTCATTGTATATATTTTTATCAAAAATCTTTTTATAAGGGTTGACTTTCTCATAGAAATTTTCTCTTGATATTTCACTGTACCTTATTAATGGAATAATGTCACCTAATATAGTTTTCAACTCTTCAAAATCATCCTCATTCCATTCTGAAATATTTTTTGCTAATGCTTCATTTTGTCCTATTCCCCATTGAATAACATAATTCCAAATGTCAATCTCATCAAAATATAAATTATCTCTTTCCAATATAGAAGCAAGCATTGATTTTTCAATTGTTGAAATATCATTAGATTGTAAAATTAATCTTGGATTTTTGCAAATTAATTTATTACAAAAATCTTCAAGTAAGTTGAACAATTGATGCTTTGATGAAATTTGATAAACATAATTTAAATTTTGGCAAAGCCATTTGTTTTTTTCTTTGATTAAATAATTTTGTAAATCATCAATTAATTCATTAAAATTTAATTCATCACATGCTTCAAGAAGCTCTAAAATTTCATTTACATCCAGGCTATCTATATTAATAATTCCATTGTACATGTAACTTTTAAAAATATAAATGGTATGAAAAAAAGTTAATTTAAATAAATTATTGTAATTATTAATATTAATAAAAAAAAATTCAAATTGCTTAAATAAACTTACATTAAAAGAATTTCAAAAACTCTTGGGGAAATATTTTCTTTTTCAAATAAAATATTACCATTATCTGATTTTTTAATCCATTTATTGGATAAAGCTGTTCTAAAATATAAAGACCTTGCTTTTAAGATTATGGAATGGGCTCTAAAAATTTTAACATCTTCCTCTTCCACTCCAACTTTGATTTCTACATCATAATAATCTGAATTATTCAACAAATTTGAAAAATCATTTACAAGCTTATTAAAATATTTTAATGGTAGAACATTATTAATGTTAAGGTTGTTAAATAAAAGTATGGTATTTTCCAAGGATGAGAAACAGTTATCATTAGACATTTTGAAGGATTGTTATTTTATTTTATTTTTCAAATTTGTGTTAAATTAATTGGATATAATAAGAATAAGTGAGGTCACGTGATTTAAAACCCCCACCAAACAGCTTTTGTTAATATGATCAGTCACTTAATTTGGCGGTCACAACAGAGTTTTCCCAGTCCTATTATGAATTACAATAACAGCCCATATTCTGATTCCTGCTGACATGTTTTTACCTTATTGTTACAATAATTTCATTAACTCCATGTTTTGTTTTAAATGCAGATGAAAATAATTGTGAAGATGAAAACACTTGAGGTTGAAAAGTCAAGTCAAATGACCATTTATTATATCTTGCACTGATCCCATTTGCTTTAATCACTTGAGTTGTTGGTGGGAGGTAATGTTGGTAGTTTGGAGGCTGAAAAGCTTTTCGTATTGCAGTTGCAAAAGCATTCCAATCGGCAAAGGAAGCTTCTTCCCCCGCAGCCATAACCCGATTAAGACACCAGTGTAGTGCAGCAGCTTCTGATCCCATAACAGCATAATTGATCTGTGTAGTGTCTTTATCAATTCCTTGTGCTTGAAAAATAGTTTGCAACCAAGCTACTACATTCTCCTTAGATCCTCCCTTATAACTAACTAATCCTTGTGTTGTTTCCTGCATTCTGTGGTTGTTATCCCAATGCTTGAATCAATTGTTGTTGTGATTGAACTAAATGTGCCAAGGCGGTTAATAAATTATTGAGGTCTGACATTTTGTGTGCTAAAAAAATAATGTAAATGTGTGTGTATACATATGAAAGCGTTAGTATATGTGTATGTGTGTATAAATATAAAACATCCACTGCTACCAAGTTGTAATGTTATTTGGAAAAATAAATTTTATTCTTACATTAAATAACTTCAAATGCTTTTTTGGAGAGATATTTTCTTTTTCAAATGAGATAATTTCATCATCAGATCTCTTTACCCAATTATCTGATAGAGCAACTTTAACATATGAAGATCTTGCTTTTAAAATGTGAGAATGAGCTTTAAAGATCTTAACATCATCATCTTTCCAATTTTGATTTTTACATCATATCATAATGATCAGACTCGTCAATGTTTTCTAATGATGATGAAAAACATTTTGAAAAATTATTATACAAACACACAATGATCAAAAGTATAAACAACAAACTAAAGTGGCAGTGACAGCAGCATGAATGCACACAAACTACCATTACCTTTAAAAAAAGAACACTTACTTACTCATTCTCCTCCGTGAGCTTGATTTTTTTGTATCTAAAACATTTTTTTAAAAAAAAAGTAAATTAGTAAGTAAACTAAAGTGGCAACAGTGACAGCAGTTGCATGCGACCACCACCTTTAAACCC
>CAJVPN010000641.1:0-23730 GCA_910592215.1 Entrophospora candida
ACAATTGTTATCATGAATTAATTCACGCTCTCCCAAACATAATTGGTAATACATGCAAATTAACATGAATTGTTGTAAAAATGAACTTTTCGACGAAATGAACTTTCGACAAAATGGTTGTCAATGAAATAATTGTCGATGAAGTGATTGTCGACGAAATGATTGTCGACGAAATAATTTTCGACGAAATGAACTTTCGACGAAATAAACTTTTGATGAAATGAACTTTCGACGAAATGATTGTCGACGAAATGAATCAGACCCGTTTCAAGTTTATTATTTTTTTCTTCCATGTTAGATGTATAGAATTCTGCTTTATTATTATTATAGTACAATTTTAAATGCAGTCTATCGGGACAAAATTTCACTGTCTTGTAGATGAGCCTTTTTTGCTACACCGTCAATATTATGCAAATGTACCATAATGTATAACTCTAAGATCCAAATAGAGTAGAATTTTTTGATTTAAGGCAACAATTTATTAATAATTATTATTTTTAAGAGTTTTTTTTTAATAATAAATTTTCAAGAAACAAAATCAAATACTTGTCTATTTATATTTACATATGCGCTGATTTTTTTGAACCCAAAATTCAGTACGGTATGATAATAACGTTATGAATACTTTTTAACAGCAAAAACCCATTGGTTTGACGAGCTGTTGAATAGTAAAATATTTTTTTTAGTAGAGCAAATAAATTTTTTTGGGGTTAATTATCATTCTACTGACCAGTTTACATATTAAAAATACTTGTTTAACGTCGAGACACAATAAGACATAATAATAAGGTCCGAAAAAAGGGTCTAAAAAATCAAATTGGCTGATATGAAAAAATCAGATTAAAATTTAAACTTGTATGCAAATTCAAAGCTTGTGCCAAAATTCTAATTTGCGTTGTTTGTTGTCTTCATTGTTATTGTTATCTTTGTTGCTGTTACCTTCTCCTGTGTTATCTTCATTGTCATTGTGATTATGATGGTAGTGTTAGTGGTGTTTAGTAAGGATCAAAACAACGAAAAAAAAACCCCCAATAATTTCGTCGAACTCTGCTTTCATTCTTCAATCGATCATTTAACAATTTAGGATGGATGGAAACAAGCATTTTATTTGATAAATTAATCAAGACCATGGACAAATTAACATGCATATATCCTATATCTGTCCCGCAGTATGTTTGTATTCATATTATTCAGTTATTATTATTCATTCAATCCAAAATTGAGTGAGTGTAACGTTTGAATATGGTAATATAAATACAACGTTATAAACACAAATTGATCTATATATCATTTACAGACTAAAATGTCATCAATGCAAATTAATTTAACACTTAAAGATTGAATGTCATAGGATACAAATTAATTTATTAAAATGAATGTCAAGCACGCAATATATATGAAATATATATCCTGAATCTATCTACCTACCCCGTAGGACGATAAACTAGCTCATAATATGTCGCAGCGGTGTAAAAATCTACTAGTTTATCAAACCAAATTGCTAAACGAGCCTAAAACTGCTTTATAAATTGTAGAATTTTTTGAAAGAGAGCGCAACTTGTCCTTGGTAATTTTTTCTTTGATTGTTACAATTGTGCAAAAGTCAGACTCTTGACTTTTAATTTAATTTTAATTTTGACTTTCGCTTCTTCAAAATAGTTTTGGCTCCTAACACTAACCTAGATACATACCTTGTTCATGATCCTTTTTACACAATTATGTTCCGCTCCGACTTAATAAACTAGCATTCACGTTACTGTGTGACGGAATTTGTTTAATATATTAATATATACTAATATTAATATTAATCTCCTTCGAGATTTAGCGCATAAGCAGATCGCCAATTCTTTTTTTTTGAAATCGGCGAGAGATAATTATGTGTGAAAAAGGATTTACGGGAAAAATAAAATTTTGTTTTACGTGAATCAATTTCCTTTTTTATACTGAATAGTAATTTAAAAATAGATTATCCCCGTTTAGTATTATATAGAATATAATAATAATAACGATGACAATAATAATAAAGATCATAATAACGATAACAATAAGAATAGGTTTTCCAGCAAACATGTTTTTACTATTTAATATTAAATTCCCTTGATAATGATTAATTTTCGTAATTTATTTAAATGCCACCAATTTTCGTAATTTATCCATTTAACTTTTTTATTTAATTTTCGCGATTTATTTTTTTTTATTTTTTTTTATTTGATTTTCGTTATTTAATTTTCGTTCTTTTTTTATTTAATATTAATTTATTCATTTTAATTTTGTAATTGATTTACTAAAATTTAAAATGGTAAATTATCACAATTTGATATTGTTAATAATTTTCAATTTAATATATTTGGATAATTTCAATCATTTAGTTTCCGGTCAATTATTAGATATATCAAGTCATGCTTCAATTATATTGAATAATAAACTCTATTTTTTTGGAGGATATTCTTTTATTACTGGTGCATCAAGCCAAATAATTTACCTAGATTTATCCACATCATTTTCACTCAATCAATCATTACCAATAAAGCAAATTGCTCCAAAAACTGTAATGCCACCATTTAATAGCGCAACACTGGCATTGGGAGTTGATAATAATACAATTTATGTTATGGCTGGTTCTAGAAACGTTGCTCCTAATACTCAAGCATACGGAAACATAGTTTATTCAATAAATACAAACTCGTTTGATACATGGATTCCAGTGAACCTTGATGGACAATCACAATTAATTAATGCTGGCGAAACACTATACACACAAGATAGTGATGGAAACACATATATAGTTGCCTCCCTTGATCCAAATATATATAAATTTGCCAATAAAAATTTGACGCTTACAACCCTAACACCAATCAATAGTGGCATACCTATCTCTCCATACCATTTCAATTGCCATTTGTTGAGTGATGAAAATATAATTTATTTTGGAGATGATATGACTACAGTAACACTATGATTTTAATTTTTATTATTTAATTAAATAAAATAAATATTGTATTTTCTAATAATATATATATATATATATATAGCTATCCTCATACAATATAAAGGCCAATTCGTGGTCTAACATGGTAGGTTATATAATAATCAATAATAATATCTTTAACTAATAAATATTCTGTTGATTTAGACAACAACTGGTGATAAACCTTCTACACGATATGGACATTCTTCAGTATTGGGTAGATATTTTTTTTACAAGTATGATTGTTCAATTAAAATATTATTTTTTTTTAATATTTATTTATTTTTAGCGCCTGATGGAAGGATAATTGTGTATGGTGGTACTTCAAACCCGGACAAATTAGCAATATTAGATACAACAAAATTCCCTTTTCAATGGACAGTTCCAAATATTATTTATCCTGCCAATCTATTCAATAAAACACATAGATGGCATACTTCAAATTTGCATGAATCTTACATGATCATTTCATTTGGTAACGACTTACATATATTATTTTTTTCAAATCCATCCGTAAATGTATTATTTATTTATTATATTATAATAATAGGTTGGATGGATACTGATAAAGGAGGTAGCGATCCTTACCGAAATATTTCATTATTAGACATCAGCGACAAAAATAATTATAAATGGGCAGACACGTTTGAGATTCCAACAACAACTGAACAGGCTCCAACCCCAGTCGTCACCACTACCACTAATGCAGAAAGTGGAGAATCTTCAAGTGAAAGCAAAAGGCTAACAATGGTTCTGGGATTAGTTATATCCTGTGTAATCCTTGTCATTTCTATTTCTATTCTTGTTTTATATAATTATAAAAGAAAAAATAGATCTAAAAATAAAAATTTGATCGATGAGGGCACTAATAAAGATGACGAGATCGATAAAAGCGTTATTAAAGATAATGAAATCGATAACAGTACTATTAAAAATAATGAGATTACTGTTTAATAATAAAGATAATTAAATAAATGCGATCTTATAATTATATAAATAAAATTTTCCTGTATTCTCGCAGTATAATCTATACTTATTTTTCTTAGAAAGCTTGATATAATTTTATTTATTTCTTGCAGGTTCACACATAATACCATCTATGAATTCAGGAAAATTATTCTTTTATTCTTTTCCATCGAAAGAAATGATCAGGACTTATTTCATCTTTATTTTTTACAACTGCCAAGAATATTTAGAATCATACCATTCTTCATTTTTTGTTAAATGAAGTTTTCTTGATATAAAGTCAAGTCTGGTCCATAATAATAATCAATATGATGAGTTGTCACAATTTTAATTAATTGAACTGATTTTTGTAAACAATCAATGATATTATGTTTGTTTAATGGCAAAATAACAATTTTGTGTTTCAAAAAAATCATAATGTGTTCGGAAATGGCCTTGTCATTTGACCATTTATTAGATTTGGAGTCGTGTGGTATGATAATTTGGCATCTGTCATTTCACAAATGATCTAAATGCCAAATTCCGAATGATCAATATTATTGGGCAGTCATTTGTCATTACAATTGTTTCAATTATGTATCCTTAGTAAGCTATTACAAAAAGTTGTGTATATATGTGCCTTAAAAAACATTACCAAGGTGATTATCAGAGAAATTTATAATTTTAGAGAAAAAATGACGAGTAACCTTCATATTTCTATTGATAATAATAGCATTTTATAGTATAGCAATTAATACTAATGATGTAAACAACTTATTTAAGTGCTCACAATCTTTTTTTAATCCCAAGAATAAACCTTGGGAGAGAGAATTATAAAATAATCAAAATTGTAGGGTGTGTTGGTTTTGATTGCCGTTTTTTTGTCAAAGTTGAATTAGTCTTTAAATTTACAAGTTTACAAACCAATATTGGAAAAGCATGCATTTATTTCTTCCAAAATTATAACATTTAAATAATTTATTTCATCACTGAGAACTTTTTAACTTTCCAAATGATCAATATCAATATTTTTATTTTCAAAATTATTATCATTATCATTTAATGGTAATAAAGCAAGATATATCACAAAAACAAAATAAATAACACCAAGAACATAACCAACATACAAATTGGGTAGTTCTTCTAGATAAGCCAAGAAAAGGAAAAGATTGAAACAAACAATAATTGAAGCCAGTAACCAAGAAACAATTCTCCAAAAGTAATTAGCTTGAAAACTTTTACCCATTATATTTTTAGAACTTATAATCTTTAAAATTGGAATCAGAGCAGTTGGCAAGCACAAACTTTGAAGTACATTTAAAAATTCACCCATTGTATCAAAATTTTCAACCTAATGGGAAAAAAAAAAGTGTGAATTTATTTTATTTCCCTTAAAATAATAAAAATATAAAAAAAAAATTTTAATCCTACTTACAGCAAGAACAGCAACCATCATTGATGGTACTAAAGCAATTCCACGAGTTACGGCAACACGTTGCCAAGGATTTGTAAAAATTTTACCAAAAAATCCCTCCATCACATATTGACCAGCCAAAGTACCAGTCATGGTAGAACTTTGGCCAGCAGCCAATAAACCAAATGCCCAAAGATATCTTGCACCTTTACCCAAAGTTTTAGTCAAAGCATCAGCAGCATCATATAAACCTGGTAGATGAGGCGAGTCATCACCTGGTTTGTAGAAAATTGTACCAAAAACAACAACAATGGCCATATTTATCAAATATGAACAAAGCAATGCAATGCCACTTTCTATTGCAAAATAAAAATTTGCTTCTTTAAGTTTTGCTTTAGAGCTTGGATCTGTCTTACGAGTCATCACTATTTTTTAATAATAATAATAATAATAATAAATAAATAAATTAAATCAATATATATTATAATGTGCGTGAATTTGAAATTTGTGGGAATTTAAAATTGAACATGTGTGGGATTCAAATGAGCTAGTCAGAATCACCATTCATATTATAGAATTTTACATACAACAATAGGCGTATATTATATTAAAGTTACATACCTAATGCAGAATGAAGATATAAATTATGTGGCATAATGACTATAATAATAATAATAATATATATTAATTTTTTTTTAACAAAAATAACTTTTGAAAAATAGAATAGATTTTCCCTTGTAAAAACAAATAATAATTACCAGCGCCAATCATTGCAACAGCTTGTATAACAGCAGTAGAAGGAACAGAAGGCAATAACATTCCAGTTATTATTCCACCAACATCAGGATCGCTCTTGAACATTTCTATCCAAAAACAAGCAGCCATCAAGCCAATTAAGAGCATGAAGAAGGCTTCTAATTTCCTGACACCATAATTTTGTAATAGCATGAAAGTGAAAGTGTCCATTGCAGTCAACAATGTACCAACCCATAAAGGTAATCCAAAAATAATTTTTAATGCTATTGCAGTACCAACTATCTCTTGTATGTCGGAACCAATAATAGCTATCTCGGTTATTATCCAAAGTATTGTTGAGATAGGACGTGAATAATATTTTTTTATTAATTGAGCTAAATGCATCCCTGTTACTACACCAACTCTGGCTGATAAACATTGTATCAGCAAACCAGCTATATGAGCATACAGTAAAAGCCAGAGCTGTGTAAATGGATATTTGTAATTATTTGATTAAATTAAATTTGAGTAATTGGAACTTTCATTAGAAAAAAAAAATCAATTATTATTATTATTAATACTTACCAAGGAATAACCTGCAACTGCACCTGTTTGAAGATCGGCTTCTAAATTCCCAGGATCAAGATATGCTATAGACATTAAAAATCCTATATCATGTAATTAAATATTATAATATTATATTTTAAATATTTATAAAATAAATCTAATTATTTTTCTAATCCATTAAATATTTTCAATAAAAAAATCTTCACACACTCTCACAGATATATATATTTACCAGGACCGGTATATTTCCATAACTTTGACCATGAAAATTTATTTTGTACATCTCCAGTATCTATTTCAGCTTTAATTAACTCATCACTAATCTCTCCAAAATTATAAATCAAGCCGCGAGTAATATCATGATCTGACGAATCATTTATAATTTCAGATTCTTCATTTATACTACTACTTGAACTACGATTCGTGAGATTTATGAATGCTTTGGTGGAATCCGTTGAAGTATTTCCTGATGGCATTTTGTGTGTTGTTTGAGATGTGTGATATGAAATGTAAATTTGACGATTGGAAGTAGATGTTGGATGTACGTACGTAGATTTAAAATTCTTATGAATAATAAATAATCCCAAAAAATGAAAATTTGGTTTTTAATGAAACGAATGAACAACACAATTCAATTCTTCTCATAATTGATATTTAATATAATTAATATAAGCCTCATTCATATAACAATGAAATAGCAAAATAGATCAACAAATAACCGGATCATCTCTGACTTGTACTTTTGTAAACCTTGTTACACTAAAAAAACTCAAAATGATTTATTGAAAGATTCTTAAAATTTATTTAAATCTTAGAATTAGTGTTGAAGATTATGAAAGTATATATTAATTAATAAGGCAAAATAAATAACTTTTAGAACATTAATCTATTGATATAAATAAAATTTTAAATATTCATGTGGAAACTAAGTTGTGAATTAGAGATTGCAAGTGATATCATGTTAATTTATAACTTTTCATTTAATAATTTAATTATCATTTAACAGATAAGTTTTATTGATTTTTTCACCAGATGGGAGAATTATTTTATGAATAATTATTTTAGAGCTCTTGGAATTGGATGATTATTGTTGTCATTAATCATAATTAATTGGTCATTCTGAATATTTGATTTATATAATTTATTGTTATCATTATCACTATCGTTATAGATTTAGATATGGGTTTATTAAGAATTAGTGAAGAACATAACAGTTATATTAATATAGTTCTTTAGATAAAATATATTGGATAATTTTTTCAATGGTTATATATGAAGTTACATGCTTAAAAGGGTAAAATTTTGAGTAAAGTTTTCCAAAACTTACTAATAGCCTGGATGTTACCTCAATTATAATAATCCGGGAGTAAATGTTGGTGACAATGATCGGATAGTAATATAGGATTGATTATAAATAAAATTTAAGAGTTAATTGTGGTGTTAAATGAAAATCAATTTATTCTAAATCACATAAAACATTTGTTATGGTGTTCAAACACTTTCTTTTTTTATTTTTGGATGATTGTTGTTGCAAGGGTCATAGCAAAGAAAAAAAAAGGACTGTTTACTTTTCATTCTGGTTAATTGATTTTATTAATTAGCTAATTAAATATATATTTTATAAAGCAATCAATCAAATATTCATCTGTTAATTATTAATTTAATGGTATAATGATGCTGTAAACATTATTCCCTTTTTGATTTTTTCAATCGACAAGGAAAATTTGTTTTCCAATTCAATGTTTCCTATACACTTGGCTGCTGAAACCATTTCTTGTAATAATTCATCCAAGTTTTCAAAATTTCTAGCAATATCTCCCTCTTGCATTTTTCCTTTTTTACACGTTTCTGGAAACGTTGCATGCTAAAATTAATTTGAAAGTAATAATAATAATTTGACAAAAATGTAAATAAAAGTGAAAATATATAAAAGAGAGAAATTATGAAAAAAATCCAAATTTACTTACATTACACCAAGCATACACACTTTTCATCAACCTAGGTGAAAATTTTGCTATATATTTTTCTTTATCAATAGCAATATCACACTCTTCAGTAATCTCAGCTACAATTCTAGCTGTCTCTAAAATTTGATTATATGGTTCTATGAATTCTTGAATTATAGCATTCCTTCCATCCGATATTTCATCAATTATAAAACAACTAAGTAGCGCAGCAGTCATTTCAGCTGACAAACTATTGAAAACATCATTCAACAATAACTCGGTTAAAACTATTTCATCACCTGATTTAATTCCACATGCTATTCTACCCTTGAGCTCAACCATATTATTTTCTGACAAGTAACCCATTCTCCGTAATAAACGTCTTCTTTTTTTAAGTTCATCAAATTGAAGAACTGATTCTGCTTTGCGAATTCTGCTTTTTAATGTTTTACTCTGTTCTACTAAATTCAATCTTTTGGTATATTGTTCTATTATTAATGGATCTTGATTAATTGGATGTTTATTAATATTCTCTTCAATTAATCTCATTTTCTAAGAATGAGGTGACAAATGTTGATATTAATTTTAAAAATCTAATGAATAGAGAAAGTAATATATTTATTTATTACTTGCATGATATAAAAATTTAAAATTTTCATTTCTGATATCCATATGTACTATTGGATCTAATGGCACACCAGTCGGATGTTTTGAAAGAATATCATTAATAGTTTCATAAGCTAAATGCATTAGATGATGTTCATGCTCGATATTTTCACCCGCATGAAGGCATATTTGACTGATTTTTTGTATATCTTTAAGTTTTATTGGAACAACCTTTAAATTTTTTTGAAAAAAAAATTTAAAAATTAATTAAATAAATATGTTTCTTCAATAATAACAACTTTGCAAAATTAAATTATTAATAATTAAAGTAATGAAGATTCAGTTTTATATTACCAGCATAACACCATCATTTAAGCTTACTGGGCATGGCTTGACATCAACTCTTTCACTATTCACAAATGAATTATTAGAGCAGTGCAACAACACTTTTACTTTATGAGTTGCTTTTCCAGGATTTATTATCTCTTCACATTTAATGACCATATTCCAACCAAAATCCATATCATCATATTTCACCCATACCAATCTACCTGGAGTTAAAAATCTCATACAGTGTTTTGGACTTGTGATGTATCCATTAAACTCGCCAGTAATTTCCTCTTTAAGTTTAACAAATGAATAATATTGTGCTACTGATTCTTCATTCTCTATTTTATGCTCTTTTATTTTTCCTTGTACTTTTTTCAATTCTATAAAAATCAAGATAATATTATTATGAAATTATGAAATTATTATATTGTTTAGTTGAATTTGACGTGATTAAGTTGGCTATAATGATTAAATAGATACCTGCTTGTAGTTGAGAAATTGGTAAGGTATTTTGAAATTGATAAAAACTATTTTTTAACATATATTCAGGACTTATACCTTCAATTATTGACATATTTAATATCATATGATATTTTAAATGAAATGCTGATAATAAAGAATTAGGTTCTCCCTAATTATCACAATAAAGAAAAAATAATTAATTGTTGGTATCTAAAAAAAAATTTTTGGCAAATTTATAAAAAAAAAATTTTAAATATACCTTAATCATATCCTTAGTCAAATGATATTTACTACCAAGGCCCATTATTACATGGCCACGATCATCAATACCTCTTCTACCAGCTTGACCAGACATTTGAATGTATTCTCCGGATGTTGGCTATAAAATTTGTATATAAACATTAATGTACAATTTTTAGGCAAAGATAAAGCGCAACAAAAAAAATCAACATACATTTCTATTTGTTGACCCATAAAATTTTGTCAAATCACAAAAAACAACAGTTTTTGCAGGCTTATTTAACCCAATTGAAAATGCTTTGGTGGTAAATAACACTTTAATCAGGCCTTCTTGAAATAAAAGCTCGACCACTTCTTTCAAAAAAGGTAATAATTCTGAATGATAAATGCCGATACCACATTTTAACAATGACAATAAATCATGTATTGATTTTAATTGACGATCCTCCTCAGCTAACAAATCCATAGCATTGTCCACAACTTTAGTTATCAATTCTTTTTCATCATCTAATGTGATAGTTGATTGATAAATGATGAATTAATAGTTTAAATTTGTTAATTACTAATAATATATGTATAATTATTACTTGCCATTATTAAAATCCATTTTATTCAATTGTATTGCCAAATTATTGCATTCCTTATTTGAAAATGCAAATGCAATAATTGGATCAAGATTAGAACTTATACAGGCCTTTATCATCGAATGAACATTATCTAAATTAATAATTGCAGCATTGTTAATAATATAATGATAAATGAATACAAATCAATAACCATATTAATATTAAATATATTAAATTTACTTCTTCTTGATTTGGTATTATCAGAATTTTTTGGTTCTGCATTGAAAGGTTCTCTACTTTTTTTCCGGAAAGCATTTTCATAAAATGTGCCTTTTTCATCAACCAGTAAGCAAATTTCATTTGAATGATCAATATAAATATAATGCTGCAAAGGTGTGGGACGAAAATCTGTATAAACAACATGACATGGCTAATTCACCATCATAATATATTTATATTTATTTATATTGAAAAGATTTAATAATTATTTATCAAGAAAAAAAGTTTTAATAAAAACAATAATAACCTGATGATGTGTTTTGCAAATCCATTCAGCAAACTCCATTGAATTTGAAATTATGGCAGATAAAAATACAGTGTGAATGCTATGCGGTAACAATATGATAGTTTCTTCTAATACAACACCGCGATCTTCAAAGAATTATTAATTATTAAATTACTTGTATATTCTATTGTTGAATCGTTTTTATCTCGTATTTACCTTTATCTTTCATATAATGTATTTCGTCAAATATAACCCAAGCTACTTCATCTAGCATTTCACTTCCTCGATACAACATACCGCGTAATATCTAATGATTTATAATATTAAGTTATTGACTAATTGATCAAGTAACTAATTGATTATTCTAGTCTAAGAAAAACATACTTCAGTTGTCATTACTATACAACTAGAGTTTCGATTAAGAGTAACATCGCCAGTCATCAAACCAACATCTTTAAATTCATGTTGTAATTCTCTATATTTCTGATTACTTAATGTCTACAATATGTACATATATTTATTATGCTCAGTAATTAATTAGTCAATCAATTAATCAATATTGCAAGTCATATATTTTTTCGAAATTTACTTTGATTGGAGTAGTGTATATGACTTTTCGTTTACTCTTTAAACTTTGAGCAATGGCATATTCCGCTACAACTGTTTTACCAGCATAAGTATGAGCACTCACTAAAACAGATTCTGAACGTTCTATACAAGAAATCGCGTATTCTTGGAATGGATCAAGCTTGAATGGGTATATTCGAGCTGGTTCATTTGACCTTGTGTGTTGAGAAATGGGTATGTATACGTAATTTAGAGGTATTGCTACTTGGTGTCTTACCTTTTCAATTTCAAGTCTGGATTAGTTCAGTTTTAATTGTTGTAAATAATAATAATATTATAGTAAGTAACCTCGTGTCTTAAAACCAAAGGCATTTTCTGTTCTTTTAATAAATCACTAGTAGAGGGTGCAACTTCTCTTGTTGATTCTTCTTGAAATGTGTCAGTTACTATATGCTCAATTTGAAGAGTAGCTTCTTGACTAAAAATTTTTTTCGTTGCTTTTTTACTAAGGTGTTCTTTATTACTGTTATTGCTATTACCATCATCATTCTGATTATCTGAAAAGTTTCTTTTCTTTGGAGGCTGTAAATTATGATGGCTTTGCATTTTATTTATTATTATGTGTTTAGAACAATTTAGTGATTGCGGATATTTATTCAGGTAACACGGAAATTCCTTGACATATTAATATTCAATGAATCGAAACAACTATACATTACCAACATAAATAGCTTTGAACATGTGTCCACCGAGATGCATCATTGTTTAAACACTAGATGCGGACAATGCCATGCCATTAGTAAGAGCAAAGTTCTGGAAAAAGCACAAAACTCCTGGTTAATTGTTCGTTGAAAAAGATGTTTATTTTGAGGAAACTTTGATATTACAATCATTTGTGTGCGTATCTGTGAAATGACCCACATTTCAAGGAGTTTACTATTGTTCTTGAAGCTTTAAAGAACAACATCTCAAAATATTACTATGCAATGTGGGTACGATTTCTAAGCCAAAAATATTTGACATAAAGAATTAAATACAGAGTGTTAAGAAAAAAACGGCAGTTAGTAAAAATATTGTTTTTAATAAAAAAGTAGTCAAACTTATATGATGAAAATTATATCAGAGAATCGGAAGATCTTAGATTATAACATGAAATTTTTGAAGCATGTTACTATGTAGGCTTTAGAGCAATTATTAAAGAAATTTACACATTGAATTGTTTTTTTTTTCAAAATAATCAAATCCCTTTTATTTCCAATTGACAAAATTCTAGAAAATCTGGAAGTATGAAGGTTTATATATATAATCTCCAGAACTTTCACTACAAACTGGTATAATTTTTTGTATGATTTTTTATTATTAAAAATTTCCGTGGTAAAATTTCAGAGACAAATTTTGCAAAGTTTTAAAAAAAATGTGAATTAGCTTTACAGAAAATTGGCAATAGCATATCAAACGAATCTAAATTTATTTAATTATGATTCTTAACACACTGTGTATTAATATAGGAGCAGCATTAACTCAAAACTGTTTTTTCACGTATATTTATTATTTGAATATCAAAGTTAGCTGTAGTTTTTTTAAAATTAACCTTGAAGCTGATGACAGATAATTGATCAATTAATCTTTAAGAACAATGCTAAAATAATATATTTTATTTCCATTATATTATGTTACAGCTTCTAATATCCATTTTTAATTTTTAATTAATCGTAAAATTTAATACTTGCAATTTAGAGATAAAAGCACCGCCATTTTCAACTTCAAGTTTTGCTGATTCCATTGATATGCTTAATTCGTGATCCACGATAGAATTTCGCTATTGAATGAATTGACCAGTTTTTTACCAACACTTTGCAAGCAATTGACTTCAACCATAGACTTCAAAACTACGGGGCAGCTTCCATTTCTTAAATTGTTAGAGGCATATATTTATAAGTGTATTTTTCTGTAATGTATTTGAGAATTTTTTGATTTTGCTTTGTTGAAAATTTCTGTATTTTTTTTTTATTAGAATAAATACGAATAAATATCCTTTAAATTAATTGTTGATTAAGATAAATGCCTTTTAATCATTACATATTATTATGTTTGCGTATATTCTTTTCTAAAGATATAACATTAATAATAAACTTTTTAATATAAAATAATGAAACACAATTTCTCTATGAATTTGATTTAAAAATTTTTTTGACATTAGTTTTTTTGCAAAACTATCTAAATCTTATTGAAGAATATATAGAAAATGTGTACCGTAATGAAGGTAAAGGAGCATGCTAAAAAAAAAATTACAAGTTTACACATAGCAATTCATATTCCAACACAGTATTAGGTATATATAAGGTGAGTACCGTACTAAAAAGTACAGTCCGCACTTTCCACATACCACTTATTAAGAAACACCCCATAAATGCCCGGAATGAACAATACTATTTATCATTCAAGGAAGGATCTAATCAATTTATCATAGTCACTGTTTGTTGGTAAGCTGGCGTTTCATCTCTCCAATTAAAAATATACTTTTTTTATTGGTTTGTTTATATATGTTATACCTACTCTTAGAAGTAATTTGAGGTATTATGTTTAATTATTTGATTAAATTGTTATTATTGATATTATATGATTTAGTTGTGTATATTTTGCATTGAGTCATGGCCAAGCAGTCAAAACAACTAAAAATTTTTCAATTATCATATCTATTTTCATTGACCAAATTCCAACACTGATCTAAAATATCAATATACCTGATGATAGAAATCTATTAGTTCCTTAATGTTTTGTGATAAGTTGTTAAACGGTGATAAGTACATATCTGACCTGCACTCCCATGAACAATGTAATATGTGTTATGTCCAGAGCTTTAAATTTAGAGTGTTAAAATACCAAATAATTTATATGAAAATATTTAAAATAAATTTATTCACGAAGAAAAAATATCTTAATAATTCACCAAGTCGTTCTTTGCTTTCATTTTTCTTCTTAGCTTCTCATAATTATTTCATGCTGGTTAATACCAATCCAGAAACTTTTAAAGCAATCTCTAAAAGGCATACATATTTTTTTCCAAGTAAACATTCGTTAAAATCACAGATCGTTTTTAGTTTTCCATATTTCTTTTGCACATGAGGCAATGAGAACAGTTGGTATCAATATTTAACATATATTTCTTTTTTTATGACAAAACAAATAATTGCATCATCCGAATAATGCTAGTGTTTGTACTTGTATTATTTACGAAACTTATATTCAATACTGTACAGTAATTTTATTCAAGTGTATTAAGCAGCAAAATCATTGATTCTGCTAATATTACGAGTACAAACACTATATTAAGACCATGCAAATGTAAATGAGAAAATTTAGCAGATTGATATTTCGTTGATTATTAATTCCCAATCCGGTTTCAAAATGTTGAATTTTCTTACAAAAATAAAGTATCAAATCTGATATATTGAACTTGGGGTATCAGATTTAATAAAACTATCCTTTACACGTTTATGCACGTGTTATATTGTAACCCCTTCATCAAATAAAACTATTGGTGTATTGACCCCGAAATTTTATAGAATCTGTGTCAAATCTATTAATAAGAGATCAGTATCAAGTTAAAATTTTGAAGAATGTGAGCATTTAACGCGTCTCCATATATGTAAATCTCAATAAAACCTACTGGTTTAAGCCTTGGAGTTGTTATCCGTTTAAACCATTTGACAGTTTCTGACTTCTCCTTTCTATCCTTAAAAGTTTGTTTTCTTGGCGCGTCGCTACAAAACTATTGATTTTTGAATGTTTAACTAGTGAAATATTACTATATTAATTTGAGCTACAAGAGCGTGTCGAACTTACATGTTTTCCGAGGTCCTGTGTAATAATACACCACAATCGTTGCTTGACAAAAAGGTGCAATACCCGTGAACATAAGAGAGGCTTTAACTAGTTCCTCAAAGAACTTGGATGCAAATTCCAAATTCAGAGCTCATCTAAACACTCTGAACCTCCCATCGCATCGTGACCTTCTGGGTGAGATGGCCAGTTCAACCTTTTTCAGGAAAGGATACTTGATAAAAAAAAAAAAACTTTTAATAACCTAATCCAAAATACAATTATTTAGGCTCCATTAAATTAAATTGTTTGAGAAGAAATTTTTTTGAAACAACAGTGCCACAGTAAATTAATATTAGTCATTGTGCTACAGTCATGTAATCTATATATGTAACTTTTGTTACTATCTCCAGTATATACTGAAAAAACTAATATAATTAAAACTTTGAACTAGGTTTGACAGCCTAAATTGGTTTTGTCTTGTAGGCCTAAATGTTTAGATAGTTTCACCCAGCATCTTTAACTTTATATTATTTATTTCTTAGACATCAAGGTAGAATATTAAATGACAATATTACCAATTAAAAAGTAATATAGTTATAATAAATGATTCAATAAATGATCTTGATATTTTAATGCTTCCAATGATCTTTAGGCTTTGATGATATTAATATTGATGGCAATAAAGGTAAATTAAAATTACCGAGTGTTAATTAATCTATCTGGCAATGAATGGCAACAATTTGAGCAGATATGAAGACATCAGAACTTTGGCAGATCGCGTGGTAAATTCAGCATTAATGAAAATAACCAATACAGAACGAAGAACAAAAAATCTTGGAAGTTCTACCAGAGGTTAGTAGCAAATAAATTGGTTTTTTTATAATTGCATAAAGTGATAAAACTACAGTAGATTTTCAGTCAAGTTTTGGTATGTCATAGCTGAAGGTTGGGGAGTGCCGCCCTGGAAGAGCAATGTCGTCAGAAGTTGAAGGGTTCTGCTCTTTCCTAGCTGTGCGTGACTATTCAGTCAAAACAATAATAACTAATAATTAGATTATCCTGATTGTGCATGTGCAAATAATTACCATCTCTAAAAGATTTTGTGATCACAAATCTAATATACTGGTATATCTGCCATAAATGGTTGCCAGGTACAAAAGCATTATGGGGTTGCTTTTAATAAAGGCTTTGAATATGGTATAATATCTAAAAATACAATTCAAAATATAAACATGATTAGAGGCTAACCAATATATAGGACAGGAAATTACCCAAACACCATCCAAAAGAAGAAATAGAACATATTGAAATCCAAGCTTGAGGTACACTGAGTTTTTATAGCATATCCTGATAGAGTTAAATTTGCTGAAAAAATATTATCCCTTAAACGGTCAGAGTATCTTTAATGTAACACAAATTAAAGTTTCGATCATTCTTATTGGTCAATTTAACGATCAGCAAAGTAAAAACAGTCAATCGACCAACTTTTAAAGAAAATTTTACGAAAACCACAAGGACAACAACCAGGTTTTTATTTATAGATCAATTGTTGAATCTCGAAGATCATTTTCGTATTAGGAAGTAATACCCTTAGAAAAAATTTTTTATATCAGAAAAAAAATTTCGGCTATCAATAGCCGAAAAACCGTTTAAGGGATAATGTTTCTATTACCCTGTGTTAGGAAGTGATACGAACCTTTACGGTTCTCTCAGGACAAATCTGGACAGTATCAACCAATCAGAGCTCATGTGGAAGGATCTCAAAGCAAGTCCGATGCTAAGTGAAAAATTTGAGATACTAAAAGGATTGGCGGTGAGGCAGAGGCGTCTATTTATTGTAAGAATGGTTATTATTTAGGCTTAAGTAAGTCAAACTTACATTTATTTTTATAATTAGGAGCCTCGTGAAAACATGAGATGTGTTCTCCTAATTCAATTATATTCAAGTGCAGAGAATTTCAACAACACGAATGTTTCAAGAGATATGGGGAGCATTTACCCATAATAAATCATGGAAAGAAAACGAACTTGAGTTATCAAAATAGTAGAATATATTCAAGGCGTACTGTAAGTAATTTCATAATGTATTTTTTTTTAATGATGTAACTTATATAAATTTTAACCAGTGGAGAGATCTAGAGTAATCCAGCATTTGAGACTAGTACGTCTTGTAATCAACAAAGTAAGGGAACATATATAACAGTTGTTATTGCTCCATTACTTTGAGCAAGTTTGGAAAACCTTCCAAATGTCTATGTCTGCTTGAGCATGTAAGAGTTAATTGATAAAATATTATCACAAAAGTCATATGGTTATATTAATCATATTTATGGGGAAGAAGCCCAACGTTATGATGTTGATAAAGAATGCAGAGTAGATTTTCGAGCTTGGATATGTTGAATCCTCCCGTATCAACTGTAGCGAAACTAAAAAAAATGACAATTATGTGAAGCTTTGGAGAGAAACGTTAGACGAGGCAAGTTTTATCGATACAACATGTAGACCGATGGTGAATCAATTTGATGTTGAGGAAATACAGGTCGCTGCTGACGTTATACATTTGAATGTTCTCGTTAAGGACTTGGGAGGAATTTTCATTTAGATTATGCGGAAATACCTTTGTTGCCAAATTCATTACAGTGTGTGAACTCTCTTCTACGTTTATTTTGGCTCTGAGAAATATTGTAATTGTGAGTAAGAGTTTGCTAGTGCGGACATTAGAGCAGGTCAGTTCGCATCCTCTACGGAATGTTCATCCAAGCCCTACTGTCTCCTCACCACAGCATAATCACTAATCTTTATATTTTATTTTAGCAAATAAAATATATTTTTTCTTATTTCATATTCAAAAAACTAACGGTATATGCATATGAAAAATTGATTAATTTCTATACATATTGAGAATATTCGAATAGAGATTATTTTACCTCTAGATATCTACATACATATCTCTTCACAATCAAAAACCGTTTTCGTGTCTTGTGTATTCCTATTTATGATAGTTGTGCGAGGTAAATTGTTTGGTTTGTAATTCCTGACTTGGCAGAATATCCTCCAAAATAATAGAGTTTATCATTTAATTAAGGATCCGAACAAATCAATGAAATTCGAATCCAAATTATACTTTGATTCGATTTGAACTGATTCGAAAATATGATTTGATTTCGTTATTAATATATCGAGAAGAATTTTAATATGCTATTATAGTTTTAGCTTATTATTATTAAACCATTCTTGTACCTCGATCCATTAAATCAAGACACACTGTGTAATATAACAAGTTCATAATGAAATGAAAAAAAATGAAAATGAATTCAATATAGTAATATTGAAATCATTTCAAACAATGATAATAGTTACAAATATACCAATAGTGATAATAATACTGAAGCTGTAGTGATAGTAATAGTGATAATGATAATGATAAATAATATAATCCAAATATTCAGAATAACCAATTAATTACAATTAATGACAATAATCAGACTTCTATATCCAATTCCGAGAGCTCTAAAACAGATGCTCATAAAGTAACACTCACATCTGGCATAAAAGTCAATACCAGAATACCACTTACAATTTCTAATTCGCAACATGCTTTCCACATCAAATCATAGAATATGAATATTTAAATTCAATTAATTATTTTTCTTTATTAATATATATACTTTCAACACTAATTCTAAGATTTAAATAACTTTATAACAATATTATTCCAAATTGCAATTAAGAATCTTTTAATATATATAAGAAAACTTTAAATCATTTTGTAATTAGGATTAAAAATTCAATATAAATCATTTAGGAATTTTTTTTGATTCTTTTATTTTGATAGTTGATCTAGAAATTCTCAAGGAAACAATTCAAAATCATAAAAAAATTCTTTCACATGCTTATCTATTTATTATGAAAATTAGTTGATGGAATCTTATCAATAGAATAATTTCATTGAACCATATTTCAGGTTCAATGATCACTTGACTATACCAAGTACCTGGTGAAACTAATTTCTCATTATACACTACACTATCACTCTTCCAAAGGAAATTGCAAACAAGCCCATTATACATATACAAGCTTCTCAATAATTTGAATTTTGATGGACATGATGAATTTCCTGAATGTTTCATACTTTTTTTCTTTTTTTAAAAAAAAAATAAATAAATAATAAGGGAAAAAATGCATATTTGCCTTATAATAATAAGCAATATTTGTAACCAATGCATTTTTTATCTCCTGTTAACCCTACCCATGATTCTCATTAATGAACTATTTATGCAATATAATGAAAAGTATGGAATTCGCAAAAAATTAAAAATAAATTTATGTAAGAAAAAATTTAGGTTCTTACAAAGATTAAGAGATATTTCCAAGAGACTTAAATTGCAATAATGCAGTTCAAAATACCGTTTTATGTTTTAGCATTATCAGGATTTTTTCCAATAAATATAATTCAAAGAAAAACATGCTGAGGAGTTGAAACTTCATCTGGTACACTTATTTGTATGAGTTTAAGATTTTCCCAAAATTGCTGATTTAAAACAGAAATACAGAGTTGGAATTGAAGTGTAGCTCTCTCTTTTGGGGGAAGATAATAAGTTTCACTTTACTATTTTAGATATGATGTCCTCATGTACAGACAGTAATATCAGACCTAAATGAATTCTAAGCTTTTAAACTGTTTGTAAATGAATGTCATTATTGCAAACTGCTATTTCATCATTATAGTGATAAGGTAATGAATGTGGCGATTGAATAATGTAATTAACCTATTACTAAGATAAAAAAAATGTCAAAAAAAAAAGAATATATGTTTCCTAAACCACCAAGATTGGTTGATTTTTTTGTATTAATATATTAATATTGATTGTAGTATTTGTAAATTCATTGATGTGGGCCTAACCTGATCCCCTAACAAATGTTTCTCTGATACTGTCATACTGACAAGACATTTTCTAATACATTATATTTCCATAACCATATCATGTCATTATCATTATCCATTAATATATCTGGTTATGTTATCTAATTAGCCAGCCAATATGTTTAAGTCTGTTAAGTCTTTTATTAGCCGGCTAAGCTGTTTAAGTTGTCCCATTGGTGTATAATGGTGGCAGGGAAACATCTGTCAGGGAAATGGGCACTAAAGCTCCGAACAAATCAATGAAATTCGAACTGATTCAAATCAAATTGAATACCTAATTATTGATTCAAATCAATTCAAATCAAATTGAATCAAATTCAAATTGTACCCTGATTCGAATGTTAAATATATAATTTGATTTGAACTGATTCAACCCAACTCGATTTGAACTAGTAATGGTAGCCGAAACTATGCTTAGTGGGCCAAAATCGATGAAATTAATTGGCCTAAAACTTTGATGATGAAACTAATTTTAATGGTTGAAATTGTGAGTTTTTAAAATAAAGTAGATTGATTTAGATACTTATTATATGTATTGGATGAACCTACCTTTTTTTCAAAAACAGTTTTGCTACCATCACTAAATAATATCCTTTATCAATTAAAAAATTTAAAATATACACAATCTTGGTTTAAGCAGATACTGTAGTTTGGGTAATTAGAAAACATTTTCCAAAAATCCATTATTATTCAAACCTTGTCACGGCGGACTATAATAATTAAATTCTTGTTGTAATGGATTTTTAAAATTTTTGCTTCACATATAAAAACATATAAAATTTTTCTTATTATTATTATGTGTCCCATCTATCCATTGCGACTATATGAAGAAATCCATTATATTGCAAATAATAAAATTATTTTTATTATTCTTAATCTGTTATCATCCATTAAATTGAGGTACACTACATTAGATTCACTGTATTTAATATGACATTAAGAAAAATTTAGGAATCTAGTTTGATTTGAATTGATTTGAATTGAGTCATAAATCAAATCAAATTCAGTTTTTTTGAATTTGGTTCAAATCAAGTTGACTACAAATCAAATCAAATCACTCTAAAATTCAATTCAATTCAATTCATTCAGAGCCTTACATAAGTCCTATGAATGTCACATATTGAAAATTTTATGTGGCCATTCCATATCAGCAGCATCTTGAGATGGTATGAGATGACATTCTGTCTTCTTTACATGATGATAGATGAATCTTAACAGGTTTGGTTTTGTCAGATAGTGACTGAGGGGACCCTTTAGGGCACAGTTCTCCATTTGATGGTTACAATGATACTTCATGACCAAATTATACAATGATGGGAGTCAGGAATGTTTGCATGGATTATGTAGGTAAAGCCATGCATGTGGGTCATTCCAAGTTTTGAAATTCATCATGTTTGAAGAAATACTTCCACCATCCCATATTATTTTGACAAATTTTTTTATTTTTCAAAAATTCCCCTGGTTATTATAAAGAAATAAAAAAACAAATTATTTAATTAGATAATGTTTATTTTGTTTTGTAAAAGTTAAATTATAATACAATACTTACACTCTATGAAATAAAAAATAAAATTATTTAATTAGAAGATGTTTATTTTGTGTTGTAAAAGTTAAATTATAATATAATACTTACCAACTGGTTATTATAAAGAAATAAAAAAACAAATTATTTAATTATATGATGTTTATTTTGTGTTGTAAAAGTTAAATTATAATATAATACATACTCTCTATGAAATAAAAAATAAATTTATTTAATTATATGATGTTTATTTTGTGTTGTAAAAATTAAATTATAATATAATACTTACTATCTATAAATAAAAAATAAAATTATTTAATTATATGTTTATTTTGTGTTGTAAAAGTTAATTTATAATATAATACTTACAATCTATGAAATAAAAAAACAAATTATTTAATTAGATGATGTTTTAATAAATTTATTTTGTGTTGTAAAAGTTAATTTATAATATAATATTTACCATCTATGAAATAAAAAATAAAATTATTTAATTTAGATGATGTTTTAATAAAGTTTATTTTGTGTTGTAAAAGTTAATTTATAATATAATACTTACACTCTATGAAATAAAAAATAAAATTATTTAATTAGATAATGTTTTAATAAAGTTTATTTTGTGTTGTAAAAGTTAATTTATAATATAATGCTTACCCCCTGGTTATTGTAAAGAAATAAAAAATAAAATTATTTAATTAGATGATGTCTTAATAAAGTTTATTTTGTAAAATATTTATTTACCTTTATAGAATTTAGATAATCATTGTTTCATTATAAAGTGAATAATAAATTATGATGTAAAATCCTTTTACCATTATTATATATTTTTATAATAGTGCAAGGAAAAAATACCTTCATTCATTTTTTTATTGAGAATTTTTTGTTTTTAGCAGCACAAAATTTAGCAGAAAATTTCACTAGGATTATCCTTTTACTATTTGTACAGTGCAGATCATCTATACTCAAAAGTTAAAATTTTGAAATATTATGTGATCCACACATTGAATTTTAAAAAACCCACCACCATTCAATTCAGCTTTTAAAAGGGAGTCTATTAATCTAAAAAAAAAACTTGTCTCGAATTTTCTTTTCATAGGTTTTTTAAATTTGAAAGTTATGCTCAGAAGTGGTGCAACAATAATTTTCGTGTTACAATATTTTGAACCTCACGACCAAATTTGGTTACTATGAGCTCATACAAAAACCGGAAAACCAATTTATTATTTAAAAGTGATATGTGGGAAAAATATCATGAAGAATATCCCAATGGATTAAAAAGAACAAGTTTTATGTGTAGATTAGATGGTCAATTTAGATATAAGGAGGATTTGGGCGGTTTATGTATAACATGTGATTTTTATGGTTACCAAGTCTTTGATTCATTAACTAAATTAATTAATAGTTCAAATTATTTTTTCTGCTAAATGTAATTCTGATCAACAAAATAGATTTATTGAAATGCCATTTAAAACTTGGTCTGGATAGTGAAATAAAGGTTATAGGTAATGGACTACTTCAACATACTCCATGTTTGAATCATTGTCTTCTTTATGCCTTTGGGGAATGTGAAGAAGAGCATCCTTATTTTTGTAAAAATTGTTCAGAATT
>CAJVPN010000642.1:0-23723 GCA_910592215.1 Entrophospora candida
CCAAACAACAACGTTCACGTTTTGTCACCTTGGACTGTCAAAAAATAAATTGTTTTTTGTTTTTCCAAAAAAAAAAACCAATCAATCAATTTGCATCTGTCCTACCAGAAAAAAAACCAATAGGATAAATAATTATTGTGTACATGTCGATCAAATAACAAACTTCTCTCAATGTCAAAATCCAATACTAACAAAAGAAACAGAAATCAAAATAAAGAACAACACGGGTAAGTGTTTTAATGATGGTGGTGGGCTATCGCCCACCACTCGTCATCACTCTAGTTAATATATAAGAATATTGCTATCATTATATTCTCTTCTATTGATTTTAAAAAAAATTTTTTTTATGGTGTATGTATACATAACAGAACAAAAAACAAAGCATATTACGATGATGGTTATGATGGTGGTGATGATGACAAGGAATTTGATGATGATGATGATGACAAGGAATTTGATGATGATGATAAAGACGTTGACAATGATGATGATAAGAGTGTTGATGATGATGATGATAAGGACGTTGATGATGATGATGACAAGGATGTTGATGATGAGGAGGAATATGAAGAGGAAAAACCAAAAAAGGCAAATATAAAACTTAAATTGTTGGATTATTTCTTTTATTAAACAAGAAAATTCTTATTTGCATATTAACAAGAGAACTTTTATTTGTAGATATATTGAAGTCTTGTCTTTTCTAAGACTGCATTTAGGAAGGTAGCAAAGTAAAGACTAGTGCTGTAATCCAAAAAAGGAAAAAGTATGGTTGCAAAAGTGGTCGCAAAGGTAATTGCAACCACTTTTTATATGCCATAAATACAATTACTACCATCATCATAATTTACGGCACTAGTCTTTATAGCAAGGGAAGTTAGTCTGGGGATAAAACCTGGACTACGCTTCTGATGCGATGCATTGGATGAAATGCAGAAGGTGCGTCTTTTCCTTTTTAACTAACTAATTGAATGATTTTTTATACCGGTAGACATTAATAATTTTTAAAACAGTTAATCGAGACAAAACTTCATTTTTTATTATGTGATGCGTATGTATAAAGTTTAATATTAAAAAAATTGGTAATTAAAAAACATTTATTAATCATTTTCTCTTGATCAATTATTATTTCAGCGGCATGTGCGCTCAGCATGCTGGTCGAACTATAATCAAAGTTGAAGATTTGGTTTTCGCTAATAAAGATGGTTCCTCAATTAGTTGCAACTAATTGTGGCATATAAAAATTGAATTGCAGTTGCAGTTTCAGCATATGAAAGTTGAATTGCGGCTAATTGCGGTTCCATCTCTGTTCACTAAACATTTTCGTGACAGAGTCACAATCGAGGTGTTAACATCAAGAAATTAATCATTGATGTTGTTACTTTGAAGCATATTTATAAGTTAATTTTTAAAGTTTAAATTAGGATTAGTTTAAAACTTACTCAATAATCTCAGATTATTTATTTATTTAGATTAAAATATGATTAGTTATTTAGTGATTATTTAATTGATTTATTTATTTATTTAATATTTATTTATTAATTGATTATTATTTAATTAATTGATTATTTATTGGTTTATTACTTTGAAGATTTTTGTTTACTCTGTTCATAACAGTCATGGGACACATGTCACAGAGAGTGTAATTTCATATGTGAAATTAAAATTTCAAATCTGTGTAACAAATTGGGTTTTAAAAATATCTCGACTTTCTAATAATAAACTTGAACTTCACTATTAAGATAAAAAAAAACTACACCATTTAAGCTTTCTAACCATATATTTTTATATCTGAGAACGCTCCCTATATAAAGCTATGGCCTAAACATGACAGGCTATATGTAAGTGTGCAAACTACAGGTCAGCTTTGTTAGATCCAAAGATATGAAGTAATACATATAAAAAATTACTGTGATTTATGTAGATTTTTAGGGCCACAAATTATTTCATCAATAGATTTTCCCGAAGGCAACACCCAAATGTTATCTGGACTGTCTTTATCAGGATATTTTATGTAACTTCATCAGGAAAATGGGTACAAATATTATGCGTATATAATACACAATTGCAGGAATTAAGCATATAATATGCGTACAAATCATGTATTTTTTTATGTATGCAAATTGTACATATATTATATGCTTAATCCCTGCAATTGCGTATTATATACACATAATATTTGTACCCATTTTCCTGATGCTTTGAACTGGTATCTGTTTCTCCAATAATTCAATGTTTGGGTCAATATTGCAATTGTTATAGTCTATCTGATCCAAATCCAAATCTGTTTCATCCTCATTATAATTCGAATCAGTCTTTGTTCGTTTTAAAACCTTATCATCATTCTAAAGATAGGATTTTCATTAGAAATAAAATCATAACACAATAAATATAAAAAAAAATGTATACCTTTACTTCTTTATCTCTCTTCTTTGAGGATGGCTCTGCAATAGTGTTTATGTCAACAGCTCTTTCAATTACATTATTATTAGATATATTGCTGCTCATCATATTAATTATGCCAACTGGCTGATGGAAGTGTACTTGTTTTTGCAAGCATCTCTTCTCCCATTCTTTTGCTTTTTTTCAATCAATTTGGTGATCCTATGACATTTTATTTTTTTACTCAAAATTGAAAAAACTGAATTAGTATTCTTCCACTGGAACACATCATAGCCAAGCAAGCTACCCTGTGCAACCAGTGGTCCAGTGCTGGATCGGTGAGCAACCTTTGGCATCAGCTAACTAAGTCAACTGTGCACCAGCACCAGTTTCATGGCTTGGTGAACAACTTTGAATGACTGATGACCAAGCAAGCCTCCAATCACACCACTTTACCTCAGTACTTAAATAAGATAAGATATAAAAAATAAGATATAAAAGGTTTTTACTTGCCATTTTGTATCTATCAAGAAGTATTCTTGTGTATTTCTTTCTGTCACCTTGTTCTGATTCATTGATTGTTTGAAGACTTTTTATATAACAATCAACCTTCATATGAAATGGTTCTTTGTCACAATCATTCAAAAAGCCAAGGATGTTCCAGTTTACAGGATCTTGGTCAAAATATTTGTGCATGTAATCAGTCATGTTTATAAAAGTAGAGTTTTTGAGCAAAAAATTTTTTTAATTTTTTATTTATCAGAGCAATATTCACCTGCAGATCAGCAGGGAGTTTATTTTCCCACACAATTTTTTATTAATAAAATTTCGAATTGGGAATTGGACTAGGAAAATCAACCCCTCAGCTGATGTTTTTATTTTGAGTTTTCTTACTTAATATTAATTTATTATACAAGGATTACAATTGGAGAAAAAATTGGATCTTGTTTGCATAGTAGAGGAATGAGATATAGGGCTTGGAATATTTTCTTTGTATGTGTGTAACCAATTTTAAAAGGATTGTTACTAAAAATAGATTTTTTGTCTGAGAGGTTGATTTTCCTAGTCCAATTCCCAATTGAATGTCTTCATACCCTCGTTTGATACCCTTGTTGTGTAGCAAATTGCCACCAAATTTGATACTTCTTTATCATATGTATCTGCTTTAAAAAAAATTTTTGAAGCAAGTTGTTAATAAAACCGAAAATAATCTCAGCCTTAAAGTCAAATTTTGACTTTATTATTATATTCTTATTATATAGAAATTTGTTAATGCGTGCAAACATAAATTAAATGTATAGAATTATGTTCACTTTGCTTCCTAAGGTATGTCTTTTATACATATTAATGTGTGATATTAAATTTTTATTTTTATATGATTAATATATATACTCTATTTTTTGAAGAGTATAATTGTGAGACCACATTTTATAGTAAAACTTTATTATGGTGTGTGCAATAAACAATATTGGATATAAGGAGTTGGCTAGAGTTGATGGAATTAATATTACTATTACTATTGATCTGCGTGGACTGATAATACATTTTGTTACGTGTTTTTTTTTTTTTTTAAAAAAAATCCAAAATGCATTCATTTAAAAATAGAAAGCGAAAGGAAGTAACTGATAAAGATAGAAGAGAATAAGTGTTATCGTAAGAATGGTGGTTATCTCCACTTGTAATCACTCTAATTATATAGAGAACTGTTCATAAGTTCCAGTATGGATGCATTGGACAAATCAAAAGAAATTGGTGCACATCAACCAATTGCAGATTTATCTGAAGCAGTACCAAATAATAGAAAAAGATCTCACGAAGATGAAGTGAAAGATCCTCCAAGGTAAACAACAACAGAAATTTGCAACTATTCTTTTATATTAATAATTGTCATTTTTTAAACTTTTTTTTCTTTCTTTAATTTAGTCAAAATCGATTATTGATGAAGTATGTGTTTCTAAACAAAAGGATTTGGATTAGATTAATCCAACTGCAACTACACCAAGTAAAAAGATCACAAACCTAAAAATCCTTGAAGAATCCAGTTCATATATAATAAATAAATAGAATTGATAAATTGCATAACTTGTGTCAATAACAATATCAATAGCAATTTGCAACTAGCCAAGTGATAAATAAAACCTTACAACTTTAAAAAAAAATTTCTAAATTTTTTCATTAATAGTCAATTCTGGTGCAGAATTTTGCGGATCATTAATTGATTTTTTCAAGCCAAGTTTTAGTTCTAATACTAATATGTCTTAAAAAATTTTGACCCCTAAAATTTTGGTTCACTTTGTCTGGTTTTGTTGCAGCATGCCCCATATATTGTTTTTTACATATGCATGAATCGAACGTTATATTAAATCTTTTAGTAAAATAAATAAAATAATGTGAGTATCAATTGATTTTATTACTATTACTATTATTGTTGTTGTTACTATTATTATTATTAATATTATTACTATTAATATTATTACTATTATTACTATTATTATTATTACTATAATTATTATTACTATTATTATTATTACTATAATTATTATATTATTACTATTATTATATTATTATTATTACTATTATTATATTATTATTATCATAAAATCAATCATTGTTACAAAAACATTATGAAATTATAAATAAGTTTGGAAAATTTTTTATTTATAGGAATTAAAACTAGTTGTTAAAATTAATATATATATATATATATTTATAAAGATATATTGATATAAACATTTAAACAAATCATAATAACATTTATCATGCCATTAAAACTGTCACTACATATACATATATATATCCCTCCTTTTTTAAAAAAAAAGAACATCCAAAAAAAGATCCAAAAATATTAAAAAATAAACTTAATTTTAACTTCTGGAAGAAGGTGGACGACCCATACTATTGCTATTGCGTCTATCGCCGCCGCCTCTGCCGCCACCATGTGACATTCCTCGGCTGCTATTATTATTATTATTATAACGAGGATTATTGTAACTTTGGTTGCTTCTGTATCTATTATTGTTGTTATTGATATTGTTACCATAGCTTCCCCCCTCTTCATTTTTATCTTTACGCTCTTCGACAATGATTGTTGTAGATCCTAACAAATTTTGATCAGTGAATGTTTTTTTCTCAAGTACTTTTTGATATACATCTTTACTGCTAAATTCAACAAATGCACAAGACTAAAGAATATATATATAAAAATATTAATGTAAATATAAATTATTATTATCATTACTTTATCATTAAAATTACTCTGTTTACCTTTTTCTCGACGAGATTAAAATTTCTTATTTCCCCATATTTTTTAAACAAATCAAGAAGTGCACCATGAGTTACATTTACATCACCGCCATTATTCCATCGAACATATAATGATAATTCTAACAAAAAAAATTTTTACAAATTAATAAAATTAAACATTTTATATAAATAATATGAATAATAAAACCACAAAGTAATTAAAACTTTTTCACACCTCTATTGGCTGTCATAGTGCTAGTATTTCCAAGATTTCTATTATTAGTAAAACTTCCTCTCCTATTCATGTTATTGTTGTTGTTGCTCATATTATTGTTATTATAATTGTTATTATTATTATTATTATAATCTCTCGTGTCACGGTATGATGATTGGTTTTGATTTTGTTGATGATACGGATTACGATGATGAGGGTTATTTATATGATGAGGACTCTGATAAGGTTGATGAGGATTATGATGAATATTTTGTGGTGCAGCTTGTTGTGATGGTTGTGATGGTTGTTGTGGTAATTGTTGTGGTGGCTGTGGTGGTGGCTGTTGCTGCTGTGGTGGTTGTTGTTGTTGTTGTTGCTGTGGTGGTGGTGGCGGTGTTGGTGTTGGTAGTTGAGGTGACTGTGATTGTTGAGGTGGAGTTGGAGTTGATGTTGGTGCTGGTGTTTTAGTTTGTTGGGTGGCTGGTGGTAATCCACGATTTTTATTATCGGTGGCAGTAGGACTGCTGACAACGGTAGCCCATGAAGTTAGTTTAGTGTTAGTAGATGTTTTGTTTGATGGTACGCTTGTGTTTATTTGAGGACTAGATGAAGTGATAACTTTATTTGTAACGCCAGTAGTTACTTTTGGTATATTATTATTTTGATTTTGATTGTCGTTGTTGGTGGTGGTAGTAGTAGATTTATCATTTTCTGCTGTATCGTTAGATTTTTCTTCAACAGTATTGTTAATTTTATTAGTGGTGTTTATTTGTGATTTCAAATGATTTTCTACATTATTGTCAGTGCCACCATTAATTGATGATTCTTTAGATAAATGTTGGGTTTCCATAATATTATTACTACCAACACTTTTTCCTTTACCATCATCATTGTAATTATCATTATCATCATCATTATTAATATCGTCATCATTGTTATGATTCTCTGCTTTTGTCAAAGTAGTTGAATCTTCGATAGGATTAGAAGCAGTAACAGACGAAGTGGTGGTGGTGGCAGTGGTGGTGGTGGTGGTAGCGGTGGTAGCTGGAGTACCTTTAGATGCACTATCAATATTTACTGTGGATGAGGTTGTTGGTGCCGCAGCATTATTATTATTGGTGTCGTTGGTGTTTATTTCTTCAACAAGTTGTGACGATGATTCTTCTTCGACATCAAATGTGTTCTTTACATCATCATTCAAATAACGAAAAATGTCTTGTAACACATAGTAACCATTGGGTTGCGTATCAAGGATTACGGTTTGAACAAATTTTCTGGGCGGATCTCCATTATTAGACAAAGAACCAAGGACTTGCAATAAAATCTTTTTTTCAAATACTTCAAGACAGTCGATATTTGTAAAATCAACTATCACATTCTTGTATTTTTTTTGCAAAATATTATTATCAATTTCCTAAAATAATAAATAAATATGTATATATTAGTAATTTTATCTTATTTAAAAGAAAATCTATATAATATTGTTTCTTGTGCGAAAAACCAAGATTTAATAGGTTTAACAGAATCAGAGAAAAAAATCACATTTTTTCTTCCAATTTTGGCAATGAAACAAAAAATTTAGTTAAAGTTGAAAGTCGATGGCTTAATAAAATTACCTTTAAGCCTTGACACACGCTGATGGGTTCTCCCTCTTCTCCCCTGATTAGTTTGGATTGATTCTTATAAAAGTCTTTCATGATTTCTGGTTTTTCATTAAGAGTCTTGTAATAAAGTTGAACAAATTCCCAACTGACAATTTGAGTATTGTTACTCATTTGTTCTACTGCAGTAGCAGACATGATTTTTCTTTTTTTATTAAAAAGAAAAAAAGATCTTAAAATTTAGATTAAAGAATCAAAGAAAAATCTTTATGAATTTTCAATTACAAAGGTAAGTTGAAATAGATATATGTGTCTTTATTTTTTTGACTATACACAATCAACAAAAAAATATTGAAGAGTGTGCTAAGAAAAATTTTTTTGATAAAGTTGAAATTATCAACATTTTAAATTTTTTTTTTTGCAACACCCATTTTAAAGTATTTTCCCCACAAAAATCTATTGGCTAAAATTATCCATGTTTATGTAATGTACAAAATGAATTTTTATTTTTATATTAATTAAATATATCATCGATTTACTGATTTAATGGTAATGATTGATATCGATAACTAGCAACCAATCGCTACCGCTAGGAAACGATGGCTTTATTTGTCAATGTAGATGAAAAAGGAAGATTTTTTTACTTTTTTTACGTTCAAAAAAAAAAATTTTTTTATACATATTATGGAAACTATGGAATTAAACTTTTTGTTATAATACTAAAAAAAAAATTTTTTTCTTGTTTTATTTATCTCACAATAGATTATTATATGCAATTTAATAGGAGGAACAATTATATATTGTCTGCCAGATTTTAAAGCAAAAAGTTTTATTTATCATAAATAAAATTATATTTTGTTCTGGTATTCTTCTCTGCTGCTTCCTCAAGCTCCATTTCATTACTAGCATTAGTAATAAAATTAACATTGCAACAATTTTTCCCTTGTTATCCATTTCCACTTCAACATCGTCTGCCTTAGTTTTCTGTAACGTGGCCGTGGTCGTGGGAGTAGTAGGATCATCAAGGTTATAACCTTCGGCACGTAACATTCCTTATCACAAATGAGATTAACCATAAAAGACGGTTTATCATCTGCTGTTCCAAGAACATTCCATCCATACGAATTGATGCTATCTTGTCATTGCGACTATGACAACCATAGGTTACCCAGTGGCATCTTCACAAATATCTTGCTTGATGAATGGAAGAGGGTTGCATAAAATAAACTAGCGGTGCATCTGTATCGTCAAAAACGATAGATTTCTATATCGATCCTTAAATCAGAAAGCAATATTAAAAAAAGAGACATGTACAAAATGTTTAATGAAAAGTTTGAATAGCAAGCAAGCACACTGTCTTTATTAGTGCTAACATCAATGCTAGGTTTATCATCCTCTCCATGCTAGAATATCCATGGTAAGATGCATAATAATAATAATAATAATAATAATAATAATAAAGGTATGTAAAAGAACAAATTAAATCTCACGAAGCTTACTTCTGTTCCCGATGCCTTTATTTTTAAAAAAACCCTGCTAAACTGCCACATCATTTTTAGTTGGTACATTACCAAGTATTTCCTATAATTACAAACACATGCTATTAAGAATTTTTTTAAATAATCTTCCGATTGGAAGTCTTACACTGTTGAGTGGAGATGTCATCGTCTCTATATGTCTTCAATGTAAATTTTTTCTATCGAAATATGATATTTTCTTTTGCCTCTTTTTACTACCGAATTGAGATTTAATCAGTGGGAAAAATTTTTTTTTACGATGTCATATTTATTATTAATACTAATAGAGGCAGGTCTTTCTTAATTTGGAAAATCATTAGAGCAATATATATATGTATATATGCATAGTTTGCTCACTCTATAGCGAGCGACCTTCCATATATTTTTTGTGTGAAGTTGAATTTTCTTTCCCCCCCCCCCAAAAAAAAATAATGAATTCTGAACCAATATTACCAGGAAAAAAACATAAGTTGAATCATTATCTAATCATATTGATCCAAAGTTAGTAATTATCAATTAATACCATTACATTTTATAAAAAGAAAATACACACTCACTCACACGCTCGCTCGCTCGCTATTAATTAATGTAATAATATAAAAATAGAAATTTCTGGTAGAGATTTTGGAAGCAGAGTTGTACATACGAAACCTCATTTTCGATTAAGAACAAGGCCAATGCCACAACAAGAGCAGGAAGGAAATAATGCAAATGTAAGAACCACCATAAAACGTGTACCGTTTGCTACCCCAACAGCAATACCAACAGATCCAACAGCCTTAGAATTGGAATTGATACATCCACCACCAGTGCCACCATCAATGACCACTCTGCTGGAAGATCGATCCAAACTACTCTATGCTCCATTTGACAAAACAACATTTCTACCGATTTTTGATTTATTCCTGTACAACGTTAGCAAGTATCTTGGATATTTTGGATATCGTGATGGTGCAGAGTGTAGCAATGATTTACCGGAAGATGTGCTATACGAAGTTGCTATGAATATATTAAAACTGTTGGATAATGGAGATACGACAGGATGGAGTGATGCGCGTAAAAAAGAAGAAATTGAAAAATCGTTATTGATGTCGCCATCACCATTAGTTCCACCATCGGAATTGAAGGAAGTGCCGTCAGACTTTTTTGCGGAATTGATTGGATCTGCAGAACTGGTTTTGGAGTTTCCGAAAAAGGAAGTTGATGGTAAGATGAAAAGAATAGACTATGATTATTTAGAAAAGCTATTTAAAGAAAGAAGGGAAGGCGGCGGTGGTGATCAGGAAAATGACAATGATGGCATTGATGATTTGTCATCATTAGATATAAACATCATCCCACCACCATCACCACCAATAGCAATTACTGATGTAGTTGAAAATGCCAATGATCCATTTGAAGGAGTTGTTGTTGGAAATCAAGAGGAATACGATGATATTCTTGTGAATTATAAAATTGATTACGATTATGATATCACTCCTTAATTAATATTTAAAAATGAATTTTTGTATGTCATGTGATATTCTAAATTGTTCACGTGACACTTTCGACAAGTTGTACTGTATATAATATTTTCCTTAAAAAAAAATAATAAAAAAAATAGGGATTGTACGCAGTAAAATATTTTTTCAATGAATGATATTTTCAAAAGCAAGAATGTTTTTCTAATAACCAATCATATAATTGACACCATGCGGTTCCTATTGATGAATGGCATTTTCCGAGATAAATCATTTAATAATCTTCAATGACCTATATATCCCATTAGAATCACCAAATTAAGCAAAGTTCACAAAAATACAAACATGGAGAACACGTTAGAATTAAAAATCCACGTTTTTATGGCATGTTTTTTGTACAAGCAGAAGATCTTTTTCTAAAACAAAACATTTGTTTTTTATTAATTTAAAATATGTCTATTTTATGAATTCTTTGTTTCTGAAAAAGACGTTGATGTTGAAAAAATAACATCGGGAAATCACCTATTATTTTTTTTATTATTGTTGTTGTTGTTGTTATTGTTGTTGTTGTTGTCGTCGTCGTTGTTGTTGTTGTTGTTATTCTGTATTTCTATATTTAGACACAAGTAAAGATTTTTCGTTTCTACAAATCTTATCATCGTCACCAATAGGAATTTAGAAAACGTTAAAACGAAGAAAGTAATGATGTATAGTATTAATATCACTCTTACTATAAATAGTTATAAACAAATATTTTCCTGTTATGTTAATTTGTATCTATTTTGGTGTTGTATTGTAACTATTTCCATCAAGATACACGACACCAAGAATGCATAATGAGAAACAATTTAATTAAAAAAAGGAGGAGAGATAAGGATAAGGATTAGACTAATGGATAAATAAATATTTTGTGACAACAGGAATTTTCTTTAAAAATATTTAAAAGAATATTTTTTCCTTCCACGTAGAAAGATTGTAAGTAAAGAATAATAATAAAAACAAATATTTTATATGCATGTGTGTTTGAACATATAAATATGTTTATGATGATGTGTGCGTGCGTGTGCGTGCGTGTAAAACATTGATCGATCGACCAATGAATAAAAAATGATAAAATGAATGATGGCGACGGATGAAGAAGAGGCAAATGGATAAAAAGGAACCGATACAATAATAATTAATGCAAACAAATGATCACGTTATCCTCAAACATTCAAACACTCCTCAAACAAAATTTGCGCACCAATTAAATTTCTCCACTTCATTTAAAATAAGTGAGAAATTTCGGAACATCGAGAAAATTCCCTCGGAGGGGTTGAATGGTGACGAGCGTATGCATGTATGCATTAAACCGTTAAATGCAAAATACATTTGTTAACGACTAGTTACCAATATTATATACATGCATATAAAATATATATTTTTTCTTTTTGTATACAGTAAATTAAAAATCTGGGTTGCATAAACATTAGCTTATTTTGTATATAAAAAAACAATTAAAAATGATTGGTTCCAGCAATTTTCTATGACAAATAGAATTATATAATAATCATTGTTGAAAATGATTTTTTTATTGTTCTTGACAAAAAGAAAAAAAAGCGATTTTTTGAATGTTGAAAAAATTCCAAATTTGGTCTACAAAAGATTTTCCAATTCAGGCAGTTAGCGTGTATAGATAGATATCCATCTATGTAATTAGTTAGCAGTAGGATGCGGAAATGGGAATTGTAGTTGTCATAAAATTATAAACTTAAAAAAGGAAATTTAAAAAGTTTTTTATTATTTGCTGATAAAATTATGTTCAAGAAATGCAATTGATTTTTTTGTAAAAGATATTTGTTGTGTTTTTTTTGTTTGTTTCAATCAATGAAAAAATTTTAATTTTAAGACAAATTAATTTAAAATTGAACAAATAGAATCTTAGAGTGACGCTTTTTATATATAATCTATTAATAGTTAACTGCTAAATTAAATTAAACTACTAAATAAACTCACTCACTCACTCACTCACTCACTCACACTCTATTTAAAATTAAACACTAAATAAACTCTTTTAATATACATACAATCGAATAAACTACCAAATAAAGTTCGCCCATTACTAAAACTCATTAATATGCTCAATCAATCAATAAATCAATCAAAAGTCAATCAGTCAATCACTCAATCATTCTAACATTCTAGTAGGAATACTAAAAATAAAACTACCTAAATACTAAACATGCCACAAAATAATTCCGGAGCACTAAAAATATGCTACTAAATAAACTCAATTACTAAATAAAGTAATAATAATAAAGCTCCAATTTAATTTTTTTCTGATATATAATTTTTTTTTTTTTAAAAAGCAAATGATCGAATAAATAATTGCTCAAATATAAACATTTAATGTATATAATGTTTACCAAAATAACAATTTACATTGTTTTTTATTTACTGTAAAATAAAAAAGCGAACCCTAAAACAAATAATATTTATTAACCAATTGTAATACTTAATTAAAATCAAAAAAGAAAACTTTTAGGAAGAATTATATAAATATTACAAATTAAATTTCCATTAATAATATTCATTTAGATAATTTTTTTGCATTCAAATCTAAAATATTATTCTTTGGTTATATATGTTTCTTTATTTTTAATTCAAATCTTTAGGCAAAATAATAAATATTTGTATTTTGTTATTATCATTGTAAAGAAATTACAATAACATCAGCTCATTCATCCGATGATTTAATTTTCCATATTTACTCTTTATGCCACCATCACGTACACCATATATATAAAGTCAGAAGACACAACCAATACATTGATATTCCGACAAAATGGATTCTTTTTTCTGCCCATCTTTTCTATCGTCATCTGTCATCACTCGCATCATTATATCATCTCGCATTTTTATAAAAATATACTCCTCATCTCTATTTTTATCCCGCTCATTCCACGCGCGCGCGTGTGCAAATTTAGATTTTTAGTCCACAAAAAAAAAATAAAAATAAAAATAAAAATAAAAAAATATCTTGTTGCATAATCTGATAATAATGATATATAGTATATTATTTATTAGTTTTTTTTATCAACGGTTAAAGTATTACTATTTTTACCAATTTAATAAAAGAACTCTTTGCGTTTTGTTTATTTATTTTTTAATTATTGTGATTTAATTAGCAATAAAAAATAATAAATAAAAAACAAGTCTCACCAATAATTTTTAATTAAATTATTCAAATGTTCATTTTTACTACTCTTGAAGAAGAAAAATAACAATAAATAAAAAAAGAAGAATTCTTTCTTTTTAGACAATCATAATCACTTTTGCCCCTATATTATTATTAATGATGCATATAGAAGATCATTACTATATTTGGGTAATAGGTTATTTACTTTCTACCGAGTTTGACGAATTTCAATAAAAGTCCAAATTTTTTTTTTAATGAATGATGGATTTTTTAAATAGTGAACGTTTTTCTTATTCACCTCAACAACATACATAGACATATGAAACACTATTAAAGATTAATGAATATGCTCTAATGCTTTTTTTGGGTTTCAGTGAAATAGAATAATAATAATAACATTACAAAATTTTCAATCGGTAGATCGGTCGATCAGTCTATAGTTTAGTCGGAAAGCGCAATATTATTTAATGAGTAGTCAATCGGTTGAATTCGATTGGGTGATTAATGACATTGCTATTAATCATGCCATTTTCTACCTAAAATACCACTTGATACAAATTCACATTTATAGAAATTGATCAAATTGGGAAATTAAGAAATTATTTTCTTTTTTAATCCTAGTTTGTAAAGTTTAGAAACGTTTTATTTTTTCAAGTTCCCTCCCTCTCTCGGTGACAGACGATGAGAAGAAGATTACGATTGTGCCTTGTATGATTATTATTATGATGATGCCTATCATTTCGGAGATTCTAAAGTTGGATAAAAATAAAATTCTAAAGATCTACAAAGTGCTTGTAACAAAAAAAAACAAAATGTTAGGATTGGTCGATAGTCGCTTTTTGTGTGTGTCGTTATATATTTATGTGTTTAGAATGATGATGAAAGTTGTATTTTTTAGTGCAAGTTGTTTGTGGTTTCGTGCGAGCTATATTTAGTTGGTATTATTATTAGTATTATGTGCGGACAATTGTAGGTGATGATTGGTAGTTTTATTATTTTTCTTCTTTTTATGTTTTAGTATATATTTTTTTTTTTATGGATTATAAATAATAATATATGTATCACTTTTTTATAAGGCTCATAATAATTTGTGTATGTGTAATATAGCTCACTCACCCTAAGACTTTATCGTTCGTTTGTACGTGTTCAACAAACATTATATTTATTTTAAATTCTTTTTTGTAAACGAGTTTATCCCTCATTTTTGTTTTTTTCACCTCTATACTTTGGTTGACGTCTGAATCTTCCTTCTACTATTAAAAAAAAAATTTGTTTCACTTCTCATCATTTCCATTCTTTCTAAATATATTTGCCCTTTGCTTGACCCTTTCACTTTCCTTTTTAATCTTATACTTTCTTTTTTTCCAACATAAAAAAATAAAATAAAAAATAAATAATTGTATAATTATATAATAAAATAACCGATATATATAATCTATATATATAAAAAAATATATATATATATACAATACATATAATTTTTTTTTAAAAAAAAAAGAAAAATAATTAGCTTTGCTTTTTATTTATTTTTATATACAATTTTTTTAAAAAAAAAAAAAACCTAAAATTTAATTACATACTTTCTTTTTATCTTCCCTTTTCTTTCATCATAACAATTATATCTTGTTAGAAAACAAACATTAAAAGATAAAAATTTTTATTTTTATTTTTTTTTAATTTATTAATTCGACTTTTTTACTTCCTTTAATTTTTCACATCTCTATACCTCTCTCATTTTACTCTCTCGCTCTCACATATTTATTTCTTCTTCCATTCTCCCAACAGTCTTAAATATATATATATATATATACTGTTTTACCTTTTCATTATCACATATCCATAGGTAACCTTTTGATAAAAGGTAAGAATTAAAAAAATTTTTTTTTTTTATTCTCGTTACGTTCAATAAATAATAATGTAATCGATTATCAGTGTGTGGGTAATGTTAGTAAAAAAGTAGTGTGAAGTAATAGAAGTTAAAAAAAAATTAAAAATTAATTTTTGTACTTCGAAAAATTTTTTTTTAATTTTTATAATGACGTATTAGATTGGAAGGAAATTAATTTTTAATTTATTACATAGCATATAGAGGAACGTTTAAAATAGTTTGTCTAATAATTATTGGTGATTATTTATTTATATTAGCTTTAATTTAATCATACATATAATATATACAATATATATATACATATATATATATATGTATATATCAGAAAAAAATATAAATATCAATCAACAAACGCTTTCAAACTTTAGAAAAAAAATTAAATTTTTTTTTTAAAAAAAAAATAATATATATAATATAATATAAAGAAGATAGTAATATATTGAATATATTATATTTATTATAACAACATAACATAACATAACATAACATAACATAACATAACATAACATAAACTATATAGATAGAATTAACATAGAATCAAAACATAGAACTCATTTTTTTTTTAGAAAAACAAAAACTACAATCACCTTCTTGATCAATTATTATAATAGAAAAAAAAATTTTCCCTTTGTAAATAATATATATGCTAGAAGATAATTTAATTTTTTTTTTTGGTTAACTCAAAACTTAATTTGGAACAAAAATATCTAATCAAAAATTTTTTCAATCAAAAATTATAGGACATCATTCCCGACAAAAAAAAAATTTTTTTTTCATAAAATATTTTTTTTTTCTTTTTAAAGAAAAAAGTCGAATAGTAATCTTTCAAGTGAAACAAATTTAGAATATTTACATATCAAGATATGGAATCCACAATAATGAATTCAGTGAATTCACTTGATGCTTTATTTGATCTCTCAGCTACCACAGCATCATCATCACCAATCATCAATAGTGAGGATACAGACGTCTCCAATGTTATTTGCGAGGCTGAGCCAAGCAATGATGAACTTTTACTTAATCATAATAATGCAATTAATATTGGCGAGTCCAACTCTTCTTCTACCTCATCCTCCTCTAATTCTTCTTATACGCCCTCTTCATCATCCTCATCAACCATGTCATCTCCTCAAATCAATAATGTCTTGATCCTTAACAACATCAACACTAACAACAACAACATCCCCTCTCCCACCACCTCTTCACCTACCACCTCCACTTCCTCAATCAATGATGGTAGTGCTTCTCCTACCATTTCACCTCAACAAGCTTCTGCTAATAATAAAAAAAGAACTCGTGCTACTCCTGAACAACTTGCTATCTTGGAAGATACCTTTAAAACAAATACCTCGCCAAACTCAAAAGTTCGTGAAGCATTAGCTGAAAAGGTCAGCATGTCGGAACGCTCAATTCAAATCTGGTTCCAAAATCGTCGTGCTAAAATGAAGGCCGTGCAAAAACGTGCCCATTTAATGATCAATCAAGAATCCTTGAATCATTTCATGACTTGCATGCCACCAAGCTACGGTAACATATATCCTTTCCGCATGCCCATTCATCAACATCCTCAACGAATTGCCTTACCAAATGTTGCTTTTTCTGCCGGTATGAGACCACAACCAAACATATCTAATAATCAACCTCAACCTCAACAACAGTACACACCTCCATTACAACAGTACTCACCTCCACAAGAGTTTATTACTCCTTCGGCCTTTAATAATACAAGTGTGACATTGATGCCATGTGAAACTCTCACAATTGGTACTTGGAGAAGAATCTTGACCATCCAAGAACCAAAAGATTTATTATGTTATTATACCCTTCCACAAGATCTTATCACTTATCATATCACCAATGATAACACCCACTTCAAAATGGAATTTCCTTTTGTTGACATCACTTCAATTGAATACAGACCCATCGATGAAAGCACCAGCCAGCTCGCTATAGAAGTTAAAGACACCCCAAGGTTCTTTATGGAATCTCCACATGGTAAATGGAACATGTGCAAAGATTTTACTGAAGATAGGCAAGCATCTAGACACATGAGACATGTTATCAAGGGCAGATCTGCTTTCATGAAACCTGCTCTCATCAAACTCATGCAAGATAACTCTGATCTCGCAAAAGTTGTTACAATACTTGATTCTCCAAATAATGCCTCCTATCCTTCACCTTCATCATCTATAACTGATAGTCAAATCAATAATGCTGTTAACGGTGACAATAAAAACATCATCAATAATGATATAATGATGGGTCTACAACAATTACAACAAAACAATGATCAACCATTACGTCGCTCTTCATTCCCAGTCCCAGCCAATAACAACAATAGTTTTATTAACGGAAATTCAATTAATAATGACAATGGTTTATGTATTAACGGTTTGAGCATTAACAACAATAGTAGCAGCGCAAATGAATTATTACAAAATATTCATCGTCTCCGTCGGTCTGCTTCAGTTCCATTAACACCAAACAGTGAAATTAATGGTTTCTCATCTTCATCTACAGCATCACCGTTGTCATTATCTTCATTATCTTCATCACCATTGTCCTTATCGTCATCACCAGTAGATGTATTTGATAGTTCACCAACAATCATCCAATCATCACCATTACTAAATCAACATCCATTTGTAGGATTCCAATCGTCTCATAATCTTAGTCATCTCCAAATGGATTCTGAAACATCAACAATATTATCTGATGAACAAATAGCCGCTTCAATGATTTCATTTAATGACGATACATCATTTATGAGTGGTATGAATTTGGAAGATCCTTGGGGTAGCGACATCGCTTCTTTCTTGTTAGATACGTGTTGATTTGACAATACAACAAGGAATAAAAATAAAAATATTTATTTATATTTAAATAGAATAGATAGATAACTCATCTTCATCAAACACATCTACTTAACGCTATTTTATGATTTTTTTATTAAGTAAAGAAAGGCGTATAATAACATCAATCAATCAATCAAAATCAATCAAACAAACAATTCAATTCAATTCAAACAATTTTTATATATACATCATCACATCATACACACACATTTTTACAAATTTTCATCATGTGAACTGTTATGCAAAAGAACTTTTTTCATTTTCATTTTTTTTTTTTCATTTTTCTTTTATGAGGTTGATAAAGTTTTTTTTAATTTTTTTTTAAGAAAACTTAAGATATGGATTTTTTTTTAATTTTAATTTTAAATTTTTAATTTATATATATATATATTTATATTTATATATTTTAATATTTACAACAAACTAAATAAATAAATATATATTTTTATATATATACATGTAATTATATATTTATTTATATATATAGAAAAATGATGATAATTTTTTTTGTTGTTGGATCTTTGAATAATTAAAATATATAACGTATATAAGTATAAATATATATATATATATTTAGATATAACAAAAAAACAAAAAAAAAAAAGCAGAAAAAACCAAAAAAAAATATAAAAACAATATGGGCATTTTTCATTTTATTATAGAGGTACATAAACACAAATATATATAAAAAGGTTAATAGGGAAAAAAATAGAGTAGCATTATATAGCGACTATTATTTTTCTGGTAATAATAGAAAATTGAAAACTTTAGAATAAAGAAAGTTTTACAATTTTTATAAATATATAAATAGATCTTTTTTTTTTATTTTCAGAATCTTTTTTTCCATATTAACTCCCCCTTCACCATTAACATCCTCCAATTTTTATCCTATAACCATTAACGACTCCTTAATATTAATCAATTTTTTATGTGTATTTATGATTTTTTTAAACCAACTCACACTCACTATACATTCATTCATCAATTATTTATTTATTTATTTTTTCCAAGCTAGTTTTTGGAAGAAATTTTTTTAATTTTTTTTTTTTATTTATTTTCCTTTTAATTTAATTTGTTTGTAAATTATAATAAAAAATCAAAAAAAAATTTTATAATAATTAATAATTAATAATATAATATAATAATCAAATTAATCAAAAATCCGGTGGGATTTTTTTTTTTTTTGAAAATTTTCTTTTTTTTTTTTATTTAATAATAATAATAATAAAAAAATTTTATAATTAATAATAATAATAAAATTATCGTTGATAAATTTTCCAATATTATTTGCATTGTATATAGTCTGGGATTTTACCGTATCAACATAGCGGGCTTTCCCTGTGGTTGGCTTTATTTTATTTTGTGTAAAATGACGATCATTACTAAAATAAAATTTTTGCAATTTTTATTTTACCGTTAACAATATTTGGGGCATGCTGTAACAAAACCAGACAAAGTGAACATTGGTATTACCAACAATTCCAGGGGTTAAAATTTAGTAATGTGATTATTAAAATCTTCCATTTGTTATCCTATTAATATTAAGTGATATGTAGAACTATCCCTATACAAAAATAGTTAATATGAAATTAATTTACATTAGGTCTACTATGGAACCAAAGAATTATAGCACCATTAGAAGTATTTTGAAGAAAGAACAAGGTGAGAAAATCGCTCCTTACATTTTCAAAATAAATGAAACTCAAACACTTGAAGCTTATCTAAGGAAAGAAAAGATTACTTATGAAATTTACCATGAAGAAAAAAAAAATAATAAATGTTGGAAAAAGAAAGCAACATGATGATGCATTGTTACCTAACAAAAAGCAAAAATCTTTAAAAGGAAAATAATTTTATTATTACAATATTGATTTATTTTTTTTTACTGACTATTACCACAAAGAAAATTCTCCTGTAAAAAAACATTGTTTGAATTTTTGAACAAAAAATTCTACTACATTCAAGGATATGTTTTATGAGTCTTTGTTTTTCTCTCATTGACATTAAAACAAGGTAAATAATCCCATCTTGTATTGGAACATTATAAAGACATTACCAATTCACTTAATTTTCAGGTAAAAAAATTCAAATAACAAATCCTTCTAATATTCATCATTAAACAATTTTACTTTTTGGTTTAAAAAAAATGAATAATCAATAAATATTTATACAATTTTCATCCATAATAACATTTTAAAAAAAATGCTTACATTCAATAATGAACTTTTTTGTGAATTGTTAATTGGACTCCTTCTTGGTTTCTTGATTCACCATAAAACCTACCAAAATCAATTCCATACTATAAGTAATACTTACAAATGGCTTTGGGTCCGAGTATTTTCCTCCCATGCAGGTGCTCTGACAATTCTTTAACTTATATTTTTATAAATTGTTTATTTATGTATTTTTCTATTATTAGTTGAATTAAAATAAAAATAATTTTCTTTTGTCGTTTAGTTCATTTGTCTGTAAAAAAAATTTTTTTTTAATTCCAAGTCATGTGCCCACTAATTTATCATTGGTCCAAATTATTTATAGAAACAATTAATTGTAACAATTACAATAAAAAAAAAAATTCTTTTTTTTTTACTTTTAAGAAAATGGCAACGTGCGAAGTAGTCAAACAAGAATTAAACAAGGCAAGGGTGATATGGGGCGAGGTGACAAAGAAGTTGGAAAATTTCATGAAGGAGGAGAATTTAGAGAAGTTTGAGAAAAGGTGGGGAGCAGAGATGATGAAAGAAGAGAAGGAAAAGTTAGAAGAAGAAGAAGAAGATTGGAGAAAAGAAGTTTTTGAGTGGGAAAAGAAGCTACGTGAGTTTGAAGAAAAAGGTATTGAACAAATTGTGTAAAAAAAAAAATTATTTTTCATTTGTTCCATTTTGTTTATTTTTCGTTCATTCAATTTCGTTTATTTATTTATATGTTTGTCTGTGGAATATTTGAATTATCATTTACAACTTTAACTGACTTGTGCTTTTCAATTTCTTGTTTATTGATTTTTAACCATTTACTTACTTCTCAGCTAGGAGAAATTATGATGAAGTTATTGCTAGACTTGATAGGATTGATAATGAAGTTATTGCTAGACTTGATAGGATTGATAATGAAGTTATTGCTAGACTTGATAGGATTGATGATGAATTTATTCCTAGATTTGAAAGTATTGATAGGATTGATAAAAATATTGAAGATATGAAGAGAGAAACAACTTCAGTACCCATATCAAAAATAACTGAAGGATATTGGATGAAGATTCAAGAATTTACTGGTCTTGATTACCAAGCAACGACATGTGAAATAGAGTTTCCAAACCTTGATTTAGATTTGGGTAATGAGAGGATTGATGCTTTTGGATGGGAGGATGCCATAGAAAGATCACAAAGTGATAGATACAAACCTCACCTCACAAGTATACTCAAACTTGCCTCATTTCAAAAACTTGGACTTTATGATCCAGCTGGAGATGATAGTTTTCTTAGTACAAGTACTGATATCTTACCAATAAGACTTTCTGGAACAACAGACTTAGTTATAGTGGACAGGCATTCTATTGCTCCTCAAGCCCAAGAGAAACATATCCGAGTCCTCTTTGAGCTAAAGAAGGTTGTCAATAAGAAACACACATTTCAAACCATGGCAGTGCTAATTTCCGCAGATTTAAAATCAATATATCCAGTCTTGGCTGTGTTAACCGATCTGATAGATGATTGGCATTTTTTTTGGATTAAAGAAAAAATTATTATGAGGCTTACTCTTTCTAGAGCTAACTCTGTGGCATTGTTACGACATAATCTTACATTGGCGAATGATGAATTGATAGAATTGGTGAATCGAGCATCATCTGGACTCACATGTGTAACACAAGAAAGCACTGAAATGAATATAGAATCAAGCTCTTCTGAAGTAGGAAACCCATTACCAAAAAGACAGAAGCTTAGACATGCTATTACAACTTCTAATGTAAGTTCAGATATAGCTCCAATGGAAGATTTTTTTGATAGTATGAGCGAAGAAGAAATATTCAGATATAAATTGAAAAAAACTTTAACCCCATTTTTTAGCCAGCCAATCTTTAATGAATTGAACAATCCAAAAAAATTACCTCTACAACCTGACAATGAAAAGATTAGATTAGATTAATTAGAATAATTATAATTATTATGTGCTGGCTATATTATTTTATCAAATAACTCGATTTTATTTTAGGAATTGGTATCCTAATCCTCCAATCCTAATGAAAATCAAAATATTAATACTTGTAAGAATTTCTGAGGTTGTGATATATTTTTCTTTTGTCTCATCCAAATGTATAATATAGTCATGATTAATCATACTGGGCTTGTATTATGATCACAATTCATAGAAAGCTGATATTTTGTATACACCACTTTATTTCATAATAATAAACATTATAGTTGTTCACCATAATAATAATTGTTTTCGATTTCTGTAATATTACAGATTTTGGACCACAATCTGTAATGTTTCCATAACAGTTGTGTGACATTTCCTTTCTATTGATTTTCTATATGTAAAAACAAAATTTCTAACTTGTGTAACAAAATGTTTTTTAAAATAACTCATCATTTTCATAACAAATTTGAATCTTGTTATTAAGATAAAATAAAACTACATTATTAATGCTTTCTAGTGAATGCTTTTTTATATTGAAACAAACTCTCTAGATAGAGTTACGACTGTTCAAAATGGTGTCACATTTTCACTTCAAAGCTGAGATTGTTTTTCAGTTTTACATTGAATATCTTAAAAAGTGGTTAAAATGATGTATAATACTTTAAACTTTCATATGAGTATTATTTTATGGGGTTGTTTGTTATTAAAGTTTGGAGAAAATAGCAAAAAACTAGAAAAAACATATAAAATTCTCAAAATTTTCTAAATGTGAAGGAAATTCGAGGGAAATTTATAATTAAGATCATCAGTATTGTTATCCAAAATCAGTAAATTATTTTCCAAAATTAGTAATTTTGTAATAAACTTTGATCCTCAGATCATTCTCCATTTTATTAATAACCATCCCCAATTTTTTTTTTCAAAAAATGAGTATATAATGAAGAGTCTATGTGTCAAATTTGCAGGGATATCTACACAGAAAATATATAAATTGGGGTTTGAAGATATTTTTTCATATAAAATTTCAATGTTGATCAACTGAAAAATTTCAGAAAATTAACTAGAAGCTAATTTGGGTGAAATGTCACACGACTGATAATAATAATAATACCAGCACTAATACTATACTAAATTTGTGATCACGTGAAAAATTTACTGGGTATGTGCGTGATGAAAATCTTAGGTCACACAATCTCATAAATAACGTGATCATAATGGCTTCAGTGAAAGATCTGCATTTTTATAATTTGA
>CAJVPN010000643.1:0-23688 GCA_910592215.1 Entrophospora candida
TAGAAAACAAAATTAAAACATGCACCAAAATCTGCCTTATGTGCTATGTAAAGGTCGTTCCAAGTACCAATATTGATAAACCTTCAAACTCAGACATCAAAGACAGCTCAAGCATATTATTAATATTATTAATACTATTGCGTATTACTATTATGCGTAGATAACTTCAAAGTCAGAAGAATGAGTTTAATTTGTAAAAAAGAAGTAGTTTAATGAAGTAAAATTTCTAATTCAAATTAAACTTCCATGATAGTTATTCTTCTTGCATCATTGCAATATTCATACAATGATATAATAATTCTTTATTCATCCCCGAGACACACATTTTTACATTACATAATTTGGAACTTTTGATAATCCTATTTTATCATTATCGTATCAAGTATTTTTACTTGTATCAAACATTTTCACTTACATCAAGTATTTTTAATTACGTCAAGTGATTTTACCTACATCAAGGGCTTTTACTTTAGTCAAATTGTCAAATAGCCTTGGTGGGAAACTACCTTTAGTCAATACTTTAGTTACGTCAATGGCTAAAGTCAAAAGTTTCGTCATATATCATTACTTGAACGTGACAAATAAACCAACATTGCATACTAATTTAAATATCAAGCTTTATGTATTAAATAAAAGTTGTTATACAAGTTAAAATTGACTCGCTCATATAAGGCTTGGATTTAGATACTAGCTACAACTCGAATGCGACGTGATTTTGTTTTTTTTTTCTTTACATATCGTAAACAATGCTGGATTTTCCCTTGTATGAATAATATTAATATTAATATGTAGATGTGATCATCATAGACAATGATTTTGTATTTTCTAATTATTCAATAACTTTTACACAGAATAATCAATTCCAAAATCATACTTTCTTACTTTTCTTTCACCTTTACTTTCAGGTTTTATCTGTCTGGCTTGATTTGATTAATCGAAAATAATTAAAGAGCATCTTTAGCCAATCATAAACCTCGATAACGCGTATTAAAAATGAGATCTGCAACATGATTTTCATCCCTTTGTTATAAAAAAAAAAAAACAAATGTCACCAAGAAAGCAACTTAATGTTAAAAATACATCAAAAAAACAAATCAATTATTTACAAAGTCTCCAACAATGTGCTTCATGCTTAAAAGATAGCTCTTCTAGTGTACGTAAACTTATTTATTTATCTTTTGATGATAACAATTATAAAAAAAAAAATAAATAATAATTAGTAATTACTAATAGCTTCAAAGAACCGTAAAAGGACTCGATGAAGTTTTAACCAAATTTACTAGATTAAAAAATTTGATAAAGTGTGATACAGTAAGCAATAGTTGTGATGCGATATATTAAAATAAAGAGATTAATATCAATTCTTTTTAGGTGTGTGATCTTATTACAGAAACAAGATTAAATCAAATGAAAAATCAAACTTCTCTACATTTCGAATCAAGAATCAAATATTTATTTTCTGAAACAGAAATTTTATTAAAGGAACTAGAAGAAAAAGACAATTGTTTACAGGAAAAGGTTTTAAATAATTACACATTTGCTATGTAACTGTAAATATCACTATTTTATATATATATATATATATGTCAACATATTATATACACACTTTGATGTTACAGGTGGATAGATTAGAAAATCAATTGTATGGAAAATCAGAGAAATCACCATTCCAAACTAGATCAAGATATAATTATAATAATAATTACAATATTGATAATTCAAATTTTAGAGGAATGCATTCATCAACTAATTTAGAAAATTTGCAGTTAAAAAAACTAAGAGAATTGAAAAAAAAGAAAGAAAGAATAACTAAATGTGTTCAAGAATTAGATGAAGATTATAGAAGAAAGGTAATATATTAATAATAATATGAATTATTGTTGTTATGAATTAATCAAATAAATATTTTTGATTAGGAAGATGAGCTTTCATCGCAAAAACAAAATTTAACAGAACTGGACGGATTGGATAAGATCAAAGAAAGAAGGATGTTTGAAAGTTCAACCTTACCGAAATTCAACGGAAAAAGTATGATTTCATAAAAGATTGTATATTTCTTGTCATCATTTTTAAACACTCAATAACGAAAAAGTCTCTTTTTTGATTTCTTTTGATTTATGCACAAGCCAACAATTTCACTAAATTTGGATTAATATGTGATCAGTATTTATCAGCATTGAAAGAAGATTACGAAAAGGTATGAATAACTGATCAAGTTATAGAAATCTGATAGGTCGTGTTTTAATTATCGTTCTCTACTATTATTTTCTTAGGCGATTCAAGATCGTCAGAATCAAAGATCAACTGGTATTGAGAACTTGAGAAGATTGTGTAAATTTCTTTTTCAGACAGATAACATTGGCAATACTATGGCAAAAATTATAATATTTTTGCTCGATTCTGATAGTAAGAAAATCACTTTAAAACAATTGCAAGCGGTAAATTATCAATATTTTACATGTATGTGCCTATATTATTATAATTAATAATAAAAATATCATTATTAGGAATTTCCATCAGAACAAGAGAGAAGGCATAATTTTAATACTGTAAAAGATCTTCTTATAAAATTAGAAATCATAGAAATGGTGTTGGAAGATGATGAGATAATATTGAAATTTAAAGTTGATGAATGAAATTGGTGGCACATAATAAAAAGTCAGAGAGTTGTATATGACTTTATCAATTATGAAATTGTTGAATAAAACTTTAACATAACTGGCGTTGGTTCCTGAAAAAATTATGAATTATGAGCTTTGACTGTAGTCGTAAATTTTATCCTTTTACTAACAAGAATTCATTATAAGGATAATAGTAATAATTGTGAATTCAAAGAAGAGAACAAGGCTCCGAATGAATCGTTTCAGTTCAATTTGAATTTAAAAGGCTGAATTCAATTATCATTGACAAAAATCGTGATATGATCTTTTATCCGGGTTTGAAACGCACATGACCAAGTTATTTTTGATCATAAAGGAATTTTTACTTAATATATAATATACAGGTCGTGTTGAGTATTTCGTGGTCGAATTTTTCCGAGATGTTTTTTTTTTCAACGATTTTTAAAAGTCTGTCAATGACATTTGATAAAAGATAATTTAAATCTTTGTTGAATCCATTTTTATTCATTTGTATAATAATGTAACAATGATTTCATTGGACGTTTTTAGGATTAGATCTTTTTTTGTTATAGAAACAATAAAAAAAAATCTCCATATTCGTCTCATACATATTTTTAGTAGCAACAAAAATGCTACTAAGAACATAATCCTAGAAGACAATTACTATTTACTATAATAAAAATGATTAAATCGAAATTCGCTATTTATCTAACTTACGCACACATCATTCTTGTTTTTGGTTTAAATAAAATTTAGAGTTATCTACAACATAGAAATTACAATGAAAATTATTTCGGTTATTAACATTAATATTCATTAATATTAATCCAAAAATGGACAATGATAAAAAATTCTATTTATGTATAACAAAACTACGTCCACCGACCGCTAATTGGTTTTTCTTCAGAAAACAAAAATATATATATAATAAATATGTTTGAATCAAAAAATCATTTTACCATTTTTTACCTATATAGAACATAAAATTTTCTAATTTGAATTTTTTGAAAGAAAAATATGATAAAATATTCTGCAGTTAACACAGACGAAGAGGAAGCAATACCAAATTCTACAATAACAAGTGATGGAGATTCTTTGGAGCAGTTACCACTTTTAGGTGAAAGTATAACCATTCAAGATGAAGTTACTGATGGCCATCGTGCAAATGCTACCTTTTTTTCATGTTTTGTAGGTAAAAATGAAATTAATTATTAATAATAGAATAATAATAGGATTATTAAATGATTTATATTTATATTTTTTTTTATAGATAAATCTTACAAATACAATTATTGGAACTGGCATGTTGGCCATGGTAATTAATCGTTATTTATTATTTATTTCACACAAAATATATATTAATAATATTATTATTATTTATTAGCCGGCAGCAATTGCGTCAGTTGGTCTTGTTGTTGGAAGTGTGGTAATACTTTACGCAGGCTTTACTTCTTGTTTGGGTTTATATTTTTTGTCAAGGGTAGCAACCCATACAAATGGTCGTAATGCATCGTTTTTTGCAGTATCACAATTAACCTATGCATCAGTTGGCATATTTTTTGATTTGGCCATAGCAATCAAATGTTTTGGAGTATCAATTTCATATCTCATGATTACTGGTGATTTGATGCCAGAAGTGGTTAAATTTTTACTGGATAAAACAGCTTCAAGCCACTTTCCTTGGTTGACAGATAGAACTTTTTGGATATCGGTCGCGATGATTTTCATTGTGCCATTGTCATTCTTAAAAAGATTGGATTCGTTGAAGCACACAAGTTCAATAGCTTTGATTGCTGTTGTCTATTTGATTTTCATTGTCATTTATTACTATTTTGCTCCAGATTATGACCCACCACCAAAAGACAAAATACATTTTGTTAATTTGTCGAGTAAATTTTTTTCAAATTTACCAATATTTATATTTTCATTTACTTGTCATCAAAATGTAAGTTTGTTTTATTTTGTTTTTATTTTTAAATTATGATAATCCAATATTTTTTAATTTTATCATTTATTTATTTTAGCTTTTTACCATTTATAATGAGCTTGAGTTCAATAATCAAAGAAATATTAATAGTGTTATTACCACTGCTATTGGAACATCAGCAATTGTTTATCAAATAATTGGAATATTTGGTTATCTAAGTTTTGGTGATGATGTCTTACCAAACATAATATCAGAATGTATGTTATATATATTTTATACGTGTAAAATGATTATATAGCTCATTATTGATGTTTTAATTTTTTTATTTTTAAATTATAGATAATGCAGGTTTAATAGTAACAATTGGTAGGATAGCGATCGTGATATTGGTAATATTTTCGTATCCACTTCAAGCGCATCCTGCTAGAGCATGTCTGGATAAAGTTTTAACTTTTCGATCAAGAACTACTTCAACATCACCAACTCTATCAGATAATAATAATAATCGTAAGATTGATGACGATTTATTAACGAAAGTTAAATATATATTTTTAACATCCGGAATTTTAATTTCAAGCTATACGATTGCAATTTCCGTAACAAAATTGGATTTGGTATGTTACGAGTTTTTAAATTTTTTGGAAAACATTTCATTAAATATTTAAAAAATGCTTAATTTTTATTGTTATTTTTTTAAAAAAAAATTAATAAAATAGGTATTTGCATTCGTTGGATCAACAGGATCCACAACAATCTCATTTATATTACCTGGTATATTTTATTATAAAATCCATCAGAATGATCCATGGGATAGATATAAGATTGGTGCAGCATTACTGGCCCTCTATGGATCCTTGGTGATGATTATTTGTTTAACATTAAATGTAGAACGTGTTTCCGCTTAATGAACAACAGATTAATGAACAATTAAAATTGATTGATTTTTTAATATATTTAATAATTATTAATCATAATAGAGTAATATAGTATAATATTCTAATTAATAATAATAACAATCTAATAATAATTATTTTATAGAATAATAATAATTAAATAATACTTGTATAGTATTTATTTTGAATGTTTAAAATAAAATTTTAGGAAATATTAATTCTTTGTAGAATTTTTGAATTATTAAATTATGCGTGCTATATAATTACCGCCAAGTACTAAACCTCAATATCATCTTGCATCAAATTTCCTGCCAATGTAACTTTTTCACCAGGTGCAAATGATGGTGTGCCAAGATAAGGACATGTTGAACAACGAAAAGCATCACCAAGAGAACACTAATAATGGGTATTTAAGAAAAGAATCATAATAAAAAAAAATATATATATACATAATAAAATAAATATTATTGACATATATAAATATTGCAGATGTACAGACGTATATGTGTGCGTGTAATACATACATTTCCACAAGATGAAGTAAATTCAGGAACTTTAACTTCTTCTAATTTTTCAGCAAGACCACATGAACAATTTTTACATGCTTTACGTTTTCCGCTAGTTTCACAATCAGGACCTATTCGAATTATCTAATGTGTAAATAATAGTATTATTGACATTTATGGAATAATGAGTAGAAAACGTACGAGTCAAAGTACTCTTGTCCGGTTTAATTAAATCTTCTTCGTCCAATAACTCGTCTTCATTCTCCAATGTTTCTTCTTCATTGTCAACATTAGAAAGGGTCCAAACAGAAACTTTCTTATCGTTTGTTATTGCTGCACTTGTATTCTTTTTGAACGAGGGTAAAGCAAATGAAGGACCAACTTCATATGGTTTTTTTGCCACAACTACATTTTGCAACAATCATTAGTTTTTTTTTTGCATCATCACCAATGATTTGTGTTATACTATTTATTACTTTCAACTTGAATTATATAATATTATATATACCTTCTGAATTCTTATTATTTTCCATTGTCAAAAAATTTATGCTATCAAAGAGATTATATTTGTTTTATCAAAAGGAAAGATCATATAAATTTATATTCGATACCAAAAATGGATTATTAATTATAGTGTTACAAAAATGTGATGGCCTGATTCTCGCAACAAATAAAAAGTTTTATTAAAATAAAGAAAGTACGCTCACACCACAAATTATGACAAATTACATTCAACAAACATTCCAATCTCAACTATTCATTTGATATTGATAATAAGTCAAAGGGAACAGGTGATGTGATAATAGTAAGAGGAAACGGGATTACTGTCGAAATCACGTGATAGCATATCCACTGGGTTTTTTTATCCCAAATTGTCACTTGAGACTTGAGATAATTTACCATGCCATGAAAAGGCGGAATATAATTCACGATTTATTTTCTAATTAGTATTAGTTTTAATTTTGTCAAAGAAGTCAAGATGTTCAACGATAAAAGTATTTCTCGGGATTTTAATTTTGACTTTATGTATAGTAGCACTAGCAACAGCAGAAATAATAATCATAGCCGTAATAGTGATAGTAGTAGCGATAGTAGTAGAAACAATTAAATGATGAAATTGCCTAATTTAAAAAAATAACGATAATGATCTGAATTTTATTTAATAAGTCAATTTCATTGATTTATTATAATGAGATAAGTTAGTCGTGATGAGATTTCACCATTTATTAACATTATTTTTGTTATTTATTCTTTCAAAGCCTTCTCCCAATTTCGTATGTAAATCTAGAATTAGTGTTAATTCTAGTTCTGACTTCTTTCTCCCTAGGTAATAATATCCAGGCCAGTCAAACAATGCCAATGATGCAGTTAAATGTTAAATATACTTCATATGTATTGTTCTTGTTCTAAAACGTTAATCTATTTGTTTTATTTCAAGAGAATGAATGGTGGCCTCATCCATATAATAATAAAGAATTAGTGTAATAGTAAAACAGTAAATATTGTTGCAATTGTCGTGAGTCATAATCAATTACCCTCATTATCATTAATACTAAAAGGTTAAAAGAAGATTTTGTATTTAAAATTTATTATGAAAATGTATAATAATACTTATTCTGCTCTTTCCACTATTTCTGAGAATGAAAATAATAAAGGTTGTTTTTCGCAGTTAATCAAAGAATACAAAGAACTTTTAGCAAATGAAAAAGAATATCTGTAGAGAAAATTTTGCTTATAATTTTGGATTATATAATGCAAGAAATAAATTGGGAGAGCTAAACGAATGTAAAAATTGCAAAACAGCACGATATTTTGTGAAAAGTGTATTAGTTTACACTTATAGAATCTTTTTGATACTTGGACATCCGGAAGTGAAATAATTGATAATTTTATTTAAAAATGTCAAAAGCTTTCATCTCTTCCAGATGGAATTATAGAATGGATATCTTGTGAGCAATTTGAAAATATAAAAAAGTTAACAGAAGGTGGGTGGGTTCAGTTCAATTTATACTGCAGAGGAAGTATTGATGAAAATAAAAAAAAGTTTAATTATTTTGGAGCTCAGAAAGTAACATTGAAATCTTTAAATAATTCAAGTAATCCAGGAAAAAATTTTTTTTTTGATGAGGTAATTGATCTTATTTAAAATAAAATAAAATAAAATAAAATAAACCATTTTATTTTAAATTAATTGATTTTATTTATAATTAATTACAGGCATTAAATTATCGTAAAATTAAATTCCCAGAAAATGTAAATTATGCAATGGTTCTAAATTATCATTCAAAAGGAAATTTAAGAGATTATTTAGATTATTTATAAAGAAATCATTCAAATTTAACATTAAAGGGTGTAATTAATATTTTAAACTGTTTATGTGAGGCATTATATTTTATTCATGAAAAAGACTTGATACATTGTGATCTACACAGTGGTAATATATTAATGAGGGGAGGTAATGATAGTTTTATCACAGATTTTGGATTATGTGGGCCAGTTGATCAAATAGAATTTATGGAATTGTATCATACATTGCACCTGAGATATTTAAAGGAAAAAAGAACACAAAAGAATCAGATGTTTATAGTGTTGGAATGTGGGGAATATTTGCAGGTCATCCATCATTTGATAATAGAGCTCATAATAATTGCTTAATGGTAGATATTTACGACCACCAATATTACCAGGAATGCCCGATGACTATGCACAGATGATGCAAAGATGTTGGGACATGGATCCAACCAAGAGGCTAACTGCTGGAGAGCTTTGGAACTTTTCTGTTAATATTTTTATGACCGCAAGTTTTAATGAAAATACAATGATATTGGCAGTGGCGGTGATAATAATAGTGGTAGTAGCAGTAGTAGTAATAATAAGAATAGTAATTATAGTAATTCACAACAAATTTATAAATCACATCCATTTGCATACCATACAAGTAGAATATTAAATGATGAAATTGCTAAATTAAATTTAAGTAATGATAGCTTATTGAATTATAAAGTATAATTTTATTAAAACAAATTAAATATATAGTTAATTAATTAATTACTAATATGATTATTTATTTATTAATAAAGAATAAGTAGTTGAAAGGAGGGCTGATAAGGTTAAAATTTTAAAAAGTTGATGGTTAATTAATTAATTTCATAATTTTATTCATTATTTTTTATAATTTAAAATAAAGAGAAATGAAAAATTAAAGACACAACAATAAACTATACGAAGTGACCCATCATATATCTTTAAGGATAATAAAATTATAACCATTGGTAAAAAATAAAGTAATTTGGAAGTAGCTCTACGGCATACTGGTCTTGCATGTATATAATTTTCAATGCATGATATTTGAAAAGTTTATAAAATAAATAATTCGTGATGTTGTTTTCCACAGGTCACAGATATCATAATCAAATGCCAAGATAGGTTTTAGAGATTTTTAGTGTTATTGATAGGTGCTACGTGTGTATATCTAATATTTAATTTTCATAAAAAAATCACTCACCTAATAAATTTTTACGATATGCTTGCTCTATTTAATTCGTTGGTAAACAACAAAAAATTGAACAGCTCGATATAAATGTGTGCCAAAGTAATTTAATTTAATGAAAAATTAAAAGACATATTTATAAGTTTTTTGTGAGTTTTTATATTTTATCAGCCTTCAAGCAATTTTACTTGCATCATTTTTGACTTAATGGCAGTAATGGTACTGTATAGTCATGCCTATATACATACTTTGTTCTGCCGGTTACACATAATATTTACGTTCCGCTCAGACTTGGCGGGTGAAAGGACCCGGTCACTTTACTTTATCGACAGGACACTTTACCGACAAGCATTGTGTTAACAATTTGCCAAGGACTGTGTAAAGACCTGGATAACTCTATGTAGAAGCCAAAAGTTTGATTTTTTACAGACAAGTTAAATCAACTGTTGACCTTGCCATACAAATCATTAACTAATAACACAACTTATTATCTTTACTTTACATCAAAAACCAGTTCATAAAAATACAATGTAGATACATGTGTAATATTTTTTTTTGTCTGATGAAATTGATAAGAATTGCATATTCGGACTAATTGTTTTATTAAATTTATTTATTAACATTTAATTGATTTATTATAATTGTGATGAATTTATTTTTAATTTTTAAATAAATAAAATACTTGAATCTTTTCTCTCGTATTTGAATACTTTTAAACATGATTTTATGAAAAAAAAAGAGTAATGATTTGAAATGCTAAACTCACACCCTTATTACATAAAAAACGTTGAAAAACCCAAATTGCCAAAATAATTCGAGCTTTGAGAAACAGTTTGGGCTAGAAACCTTACTTGATTGTCGGTAAAGTGACCCAGACCGGTAGGTGAACTAGCATTCACGTCATTGATTAAAAAAACTTTCCACACCTTCTACTAACTAAGTGTTGATTTTTACACATTTGAAACTAAGCTTTCTTCCCTCCCAAAAACCATTTATATATATATATAATCCCTATTCTCATGGCACGGTCATTTGTAGGTTAAAATATTTTAGTAGTTTCAAAGGTGTTAACGGTTGACATTAACACGTAGTAGAACATCACCATAACAGAAGATTTGCGTTAAATATTAGAACACGCTTTACCTCTTATAGTAAACAACTTGTCTAATAAAGTAATTGACGAGTCTAATTTTTCTTTCAATTTTGCCTGCAATTTACATTATAAATTAATAAATGATGAAATTAATTAATTAATTACAAGATGAATTGGAACTTCTAGTGGTAATTTGATAAAGTCATTTCTCTTCTAGAGATTAGTCATAAAAAAGGTCACACATTCTTGATTTTTTTATTTTGGCAACTTGATATAATCCAAAAACTGCAGTGAGAAGAAAACGTTTATCGGAGAGGGTATGAACAAATGTGTTTAATTAATCCGTCAGGTTTATAATAACAATGCCAGCAATATCTGAATTATAATGAGATTGTTTCTACGAGAGAAATTCATTAGAATAGTTTAGATAATATAATATATTCTTAATCATATAAAATTTTATCATTTTAAACATCTAATAAAAGCATCGAATATGACTGCATCGTTAAAAAAATAAATGTCTACTACTGTATTATGCATGCCTATTAATATCATTGGGCAACTAAATCAATTAACCGGTTATGCTCTAGTTCCCCTATTTTTTTCGCAATGACCAGACCCAAGGGAATTTTCGGAATGGAATTCATGTATTAAAAAAGTTTTATTTGCAAAAATAATTGGTCTTTTTGAACTTTCACTTTCTGCCAAATACTGAAAGTTGAAATCATTCTCAAAAGCACCATAATGCCAAATTTCATCATTTAATTCATTTTCAGATGATATTTTAGATCCATCTTCTGAACCAGTTGTTATTTAAAAGCTTTAAATTGTTTCATCTAAAAGAATTATTATCAACATTAAGATCTTGATAATTTTTGATTTTTTTTTCATGCTTTAGAGTCTCTTGCATTTTTAAGTTATTTTACAATTTATTGTATTTCAATATATAATATATATAATGGGTAACCTTACATATATAACACAAGACAAGATTAAAATAAAATAACAACATGAGTGTGTATAGACTTCCCAAAACTGAAAAACCATTTATTTATTTGGATTGTCTAAATTTAGAAATGATTTTCTTGTTATTTTTTCGCGAACATACAGTACACTAATACTTGATGATGTGTGAGCTACATTACTTACAATGACAAAAAAAAAATTTACAATACTTTAGCAGGATAAACTAATAGTTAGAGTTTCTATTCGTAATACAAATTCTTATTCGAATTATTTGTAATATAACTCAATCTTAATTCGAATATTATCAGTCGTTTTGTTCAAATTATTCGTTTTAATCGATTATTTGTTTATTCGAATAGACCTTTAATGTAATTTGAATACTCAAATTCATAACGAGTGAAACAAATAATTCGAATAAACCTTTAAATAGTAATAACGGTGGGATAATACCGGCAAGCTTGGTACCATCTGAAAAGTTTTCATCAACTGGAATTTGTTTAAGTTCTTAGCCAGTTAAGGTACCCTTTACCATTGTCAAAGCACTTAATGAATGATAATCGAGCAAAAAAATGAGAAAAACTATTCCCCAACCAGGCTACTACCTTTTTTTGGGAAAGAAAAAAATAATAAAATCTTGGCTGATGCCACCTGAACTACTTTAGCCCGAACCTTTGATGATTGATGGCAGGAAGAAACCCGAGCGAAAAATTTAGCCAAAGAACTCAACGTGGATGAAATTGCTAAAGAATTCTTGATTAAAACGGCTATTCATTTTAATGCTGACTTACTAAAAAAGGATGGCTAACATCACATGTATTAAAAGGAATAGAACTCCACAACAAATAATTTTTGAGAAATCCTCTCTGTTGGATTACATTAAAGTTAGAGAGACATTCTATCAACAACTAACATAGTTAAGTTTTTGTCGTGTAGTACAAGTGGTTTAAAGGCCTAAATTGCGAGTATTTCATAATGACGTTTTCTTTTGAAAATCGGTTTAATAAAAAAAATGATCGCCACGATCTTTTTTGAAGAAAAAAGCCAATTTTAGAGGTTATAATAGACAAAGTATTCATTAGAATAGCTTAAAAATGTTTATAAAATTTTTCGGTGAATTCCAATCTCTTCAATCCATATTGAATTTAAATATATTGCGTGTAACATTCTGAAAGTAAAATTGGCGCATGTGTTTATTTATATTTTATGCAAATCCCCCAATTTTTGTCAATAATTCATACAGCGGCTTAGTTTTTAGGCTAAATAAAATAAATAATAGTGCGTCACCCGAGTAACAATAATACTTCGGACCACGCAAAAGAAAGAATTTTTTAAGTAATCATGTTTTAAAAAATCCAAGTCTCTAGAATAAAATGAATAATATTAAATCTATATAATATATTGAGATTAGGTGTCAGATTTAATAAAATTTTCCTTCCACGAACATGCAAGCTCTCTTTGTACAATTTTATCCATATTACTCACAAATTCGAGGCTTCAGACAAACGAATAACTTTAGCAGTCAGTCTCTTTGGGAACAATGCAATCTAATAAAATTCAGAGCTGCAGAAAACCCTCTAAAATTTGGTTGCATCATCATATTATTAGGTCTTCATGTCATATTAGCCTTTATACCAAAGGAATATCAGAATTTAAATATTTGAATAGTCGTTTTTCTTCCTCAACTATTTGCTTTCTCCCCTTTCAATCTCATCTTCAATAGTTTCGTTGCTTTACCTTTGATGTTTTTGACGATTTTTAAATTATTATGCAAAGAAAATTTGGATTAATTCTTCCATTATTTAATTGCTTACTATTATTAAGTAAAAACATGAGTTCATAGTTCTTCCTTGTCTTAGGTTCTTAATTTAACCAAAATTAAATGGTGGGTAAATAGATGATGGATGACCTTAAATATAAAATTTGTGTGTTATCAATTCATGTGTATAATAAAAAAACCCGTTTTATTTACACTTATCAAAAAAAAAATCACTTGTCAATAGCTTGATTTTGACAAGTGTAACCAAACCCCTAGTGAATATTCATATGATGGATGATTGTAATTACTAATAATGCCAAGTCTTTTCACAGATTGAAGATCGAAGGTTAATTTTAATACTGTAAAATATAGTAATCTTACATACAACAGGAAATCTATGAAAGTTATACGAAAAGAAAATCGGAAAAACTGATCAAGTATTCAAACCAATTCAATTTCATATTGTTATTTAATCACCAATAAAATAATTGACTCATGGGGAATATCTCAAACAACGGAGAAGCAAATATTCTAACATTCTAAAATGCAACAGACCTTTAATTCTTATATTTAATTTAAATGAAGGAATTTAAATGATTGGATCACTTTAGAAATAACTTGAAAATAATTCTACACAGAAGGTTCAAGTAATGCATTTAATTAAAATAAGTTAGGAACATGTGTAAATGACGTTGTAATTTTCTCAACTTCATGTATTATCATAATCTTAATCATCATCATCATCATAATCATCATCATAATCATCATCATAATCGTCATAATCATCATTTAATAAATAACACTGACCTTGACCTTGACCTTGTTGTTGTTGGTCTTCGAATATTATATTTTCGTAATAGTGAATCTATCTTTAACACTAATCCCGTGCATAATTATTTTCTCTTATTATATATTTGTCTCTATTTTATTATTATTTTTATTTATTCTTTTCTTTTAGTGAGGTAATATTCAATAAATTTTATTTGGAGACGTACACTTACTTACCATAAATATCCGACCACCTGACGATCATTTTAGGGCAACTTACGCCTCGCGCAGTTCAAAAATTTATTAACCAAACCGGGATTGATGCATTAAGTAAACATGTTTTTAAAGTTAATTTACATATAAACCTAAAGTTTTGTTGAGTTTGCATTATTAATTAATTTAGGGTGAAAATTTTAAATTAGACAAAAAATTTCATGATTTTTATGAAACTTTGAACTTAGTAAAAAACTTCAAATCTCTGTTGAATCATAGATTATGTCATTAACTAAGTCTACTTAAAATACCTTGAATTATATATGGTTAAAATTTGAGAAAATTTGATCAAGTATTGACAACAAAACGTAAAACCTTAAAATTTGCATTTTGTCAACTTTATTAAGTGTTTATATAATAAAATTACTGGGTGGTCGGATACTTTTTTAAACCCTTTTCACGAACTAATTTATGCTGACATTGTATTGTAGATATATGTAATCCATTACGTTGAGCACGTTTTATTAATGAATAATATACATTACAATGAAGAAATTTGACCTTTTATTACATGTAAGGATTCTGATTGAAAATTTGCTTTTTTGGACTATTTGCTAAATGTTTCTATTAATAACATACCAAGCCTTTTGAAGCTTTTGTAATTTGGAGATTTTGATTATCAAGTACAAGTCTACTTTGTAAAGTAAAAAAGGTTTTATTTAAGAAAATGTTACTTTTTTAGTAAGGACTCTTTTCATTTGATGCTACACAACTTTGGGTGGTCGGATATTTATGGTAGGTGAATGTACCTGACTTGAGTAGGAAGTAATAGTTAAGGAGGGCATCCACTAAGAAACGTGATCAGGATATATAGTGTAAAATCTAAAACAGATATTGTTTAGTATTGCTTTTAGCAAAGAATTGTTAAATAATAGTTTTGAGAGTAAAGCATAACGTTTCCATAATAAAAACCTTCTTGATATAATGGATTTTACCTAATACTAATTACCTGAACTATTCATTAAACTGAGATTCACTGTGTAATTACTTTCGAATGTAAAATCAAATTGACAAGTCAGTGGCGACATCAAATAATTATTTACAATAGTTTGATTTTATTCTCAGAAGCTTAAAATAATACAAAAATGCACATAGGGTCTAAAAAAATAATAGTATTTGGAATTTTGTCAATTCTACCAAAGAGCAAAACTTGCCGGAACGGTATATAAAATTTTGATCTAAATAACTGCTTTGAAACTTGAGACTTGAAAACAAATAATTTTGAACGAGAAAAATATTCAGATAAGATAGATAGATACCATACCAAAACGTGATGATGCTAATCTCACAAACACACAATTGAATGGCGAGGATAGATGTGTGAATACTGCCTGGGAGATTTTGTATAAGTGTTGGTAGTTAAATATTTTAACGTCTCCATACTTAGCAAAGATGGTGGGAAATTTCGCGTAACAGCAGCATTGATTAACCCAAACGCCAAGTGTAGTGTCATGGGCGCGAGCCTACCAGATAAACTTGGGATTAGCTATTCTAGTAATTTGTCCGAGAAACTAACCGATTAATTGTTGGAATTGGAGATGATCATTTTTTAATAACCCATATAATATATTTTTTCTGATGCATATATATCACCAACATAATGCCGGATTATTCCATCCTTGGTATAGTTGATGGAGAGAATGTGGAATGTTATCTTTCTTCAATTGGTGCTGTGATAAATAAACTTTTCAAAAAACTCGGAGGAAAGATCATCAAACCAATAATCACAGAAAATAAAAGATCCATGTATTTTAAGAGATTTGGTGAGAAACTTTTTTTCTGAGGCAAAATACTAATTACCGTCGGAAAAAATGTTACAGCACCTGTTTATATAATGGTTATAGATCTTGAGAGTCTTTTCTCCTCCAAGCCACATATGGAAAAAAATATGGAGTATTATTCTCATAGAATCATGCTTGGTACTCCTTGGTTGAAGATGCACATGCTGAAATTACACGAATCTGAATTGATATATACGACTCTTCGAATTCTTCCAAACATATGATATTCCTATAACAACGGAAGATACCGAAGAAGAGACTGATTTCAATCCGAGTGATTTCGATTCATCTGATTCTGGAAAAGAGTATGTTTGATGATATGCATTTCCGGTTGGAAGATCAAGAAAAAGCTAAAAAAGAATAGTTTGATTCCAGCGATTATAAAGTAGTAAATTGTAATACTCAAAGTCAAATCACATATGGTGTAATGTCAGATTCCAGCAAACAACTTAAAATTCAATTCTTCCGTAAATTATCCCAGAGAACAAACAAGGTGGAGGTTCGCAGACGTGTCTTATCGAAGAGTTAGCAAAAAAAGAAATGAAATAGAATATCCATTTTTTGAAGGGTCCCAAAAGCTAACCACGCGTCATGTACAATGGACCTACATTATTAATCACTCTGAAATATGATGATTATTTTTCTTTCGAGAGAATTACTGTATTCACGTCATCTGGAAAGAGCTAGTGGATGTTCATAGATAGTTATAGTAATAACTTTGTTTTCTGAAAAAAAAAAATAAATAAATATTATTTGCCTATTTATTGAAATCTAGTATAATTATGAAAATTAAACATATAACAAATTTTAGCTTGAAACAATATCAAACCTAACACCACTCACTGGTAAAGGCGGCTTATTCAATTAGATTCACCCAATTTATTATATTTGCCACCAATTATTCTACTCTCCCGACCCTAATTGACGACAATAAAAAAATTATTAAAAAATCAAATAATATTCATGATCATTTCTTACCTTTTATTATTTATCATCATTATTATTATTGTCATTATTGTTGCTAGTATCAGTTATAGTGGTATCTTTAAAATTACATATCGTTTTTCAATAAGTAAATTTATACCTCGATCTAAGTAAACAAAACCTAGAACCAAAAGAAAGGAAGGATTAAAAAAATATTGATTGTGAAGAGTTAGTAGATTAAAGATCGGATCATTCAACGATCAATAGAAATAGGAATTAAAAGGAATTCAAAATGGTATTATCCCGAATATTAAAAGAAAAGAGAAAAAAGCTATTGGACACTACCACAAAAATATAAAGCAAAACAACAAAAAAATTTATACCAAATTCAAAACTAATCTTATGATGACAACAATGAAACAATGAAACAATATAACGATACAAAAATTTAGTAAATTTCGAAGAAGGAATTCCCATAGAAAATTTTACTTTGAAATGAAAGATAATTAATTAGCAAAAGAAGTTCCCGGCTAAAAATCAAGACAATGACAACGAAATAATAATAAAAATAATCCCAAGAATACTTCAGAAATTTAAGGGAAGAGATCCGGTCGGAATTTAATTCGTGAAACATATATTAATATGAAGCAAGGGATTTATATATAAAAATTCGGGGCATATTTACTAATACTAGTCAAAAGAAATAATTGTTAAATTGTCATACAACATACAAATTTTTATATCGCACCAAATCAAAACAATGAAAATCAAAACAAAACAATCTTCATTCATGTTAAAAAAAATGAAAACTATATATGTAAGAAGCCAAGACTTCGATGGTTTAGTTTGTTTCTTATGATATTTTATATCTAAGTCAATCAATTTTCTGTGTTGTTATTACTATGTTTAAGTTTTTTTTATAAAAAAAATATTTTTTGGTATTTCTTTTCTTTTTAAACACTATGACATAACCATGAACTGTGTGTTTATGAAGGTCACTATTTTATTGAAATTTGGTCATAAATAGATAACACTATACATATCAACCAGGGCTGGCTGCGTAACCCAAATGAGCACTTGGCTAAACTGACTAAACTATTTAGTCATATTTTAGGTCGAGTTTAGTCAAGTTTAGTCAAGATGATTATTACTAAATTGGGGTTTTAACCCCTTTATGCTGCTGCCAGCCCTGATAACATGTTAGGAAGTCTCATTTTGAAAAGTAAAAAGTTATCATAGTCCTGACGATCTTATGTGTATATATTAAAAAAAAAACTCTGATTGATAAATGATTTGCTATAATAATAAACATAGTAAGTAATAATTAGTGAGTGTTATGGACCAGAGAAATAAAAATAAGGAAAGAGATGTTTGTTATTATTATATATTAGTGTTAATTTCTGGTGTTGTTGGTTGACACATGACAAGGTCATATGTCATTTGTAGACAATTACCATATATGGCAGTATTTTGTGTAATTTATGGGGTAGATCGTGGGAGAGGTATATACATATGACAAATTTGTCTCGTGTCACATCATATCTGCCATGTTACAAGGAATTTATAATTCTCAAGAATATTGGAGCATTTGAGGAAAAAACAATAATCTCATTAGTCATTAGTTTATGTATTTATTTAAACCAATAACAAATTTGCCACAATATACATTGTTACTAGTTTTTGTATTGATATCTTAAACAGTTTTCAATGTTTGTGCAATTTCCAATACATTTAATGCATCAATTTGCAAGTTGAACATGAATATAGACTATGCAGAAAAAAAGTTATTAGCAAATGTAACCTGAGTCAATCTGCAAAAATAGTCATTTCAAAATACAAACCTTTTATGTTGAAGTTTAGTTTCAGAGATCATGTAATTTTTTTTATTTTTTCCTTTTTCCAGGATCTTGTATTAATTGGAATCAATTTCTTAAGAGCAAAAAAAAAGAGTCCATTGGCAATTATTATTAGTCTTTACAGAAATTTTTTTATTGCACAAAGAATAACAACACCCATAGGATTGTTTGCAAGGAAGGACAACACCCCTTAGGTTGTGCAATGTACAAGGAACAACACTCCATACACAGCTAATCTTCTAATCTTAAAAGTATATATGGTTGTTAATGGAGTGACTCTGAGGTGAGTTATATGTTTTATTATGGTACGAAGCAGTCCATTAACAACCCTATTTAAGAGAAATGCCACTCTAAAAAAAGACTTTCTTGCAAGGTAGAGAGGAATGAAGTTTTACTTGGTACCATTATATTAACTAGAGCTTGATATAATGAAGTTTTTGTCAATTGTATTACATACTTTCTCACAAGTCTTGTGTAATTGAATTTAGTAATGTCTCACAGAAAATAAAGTATAGTGCATGCCATCCATCTAAAGACATCAAATGCTGTGTCATGCTGCCAAATCTCCAAATCTCAAAATAGCAATGATACTCTTTGGTGTCACGGGATTATAAAATCACATGACTCAATCATTTATTGTAAATAAATTTTTACTTGAATGAATGAATAAATCAAATATATAAAATGTATAAACAATTAATTCAAATAAATGAATAACAAATAATTCAAATATATAAAATGAATAATATATAATCAAATAAAAAAAAATAATTTAAACAAATGAATAAATGAATAAATGAATAAAATGAATAATTTGAGTAAAATGAATAATTCAAATAATTTGTATAACCAATTTCTTTATCTGGGTCTTCACTTGATGCATATTATAAATTTTTATTCAATTTGTTATTTGACTTTGTTTTTTTAACATTTCTAGTTTTTCCCAAATGCGCATTTTTAATTGGAAGATTGCTTACAAAAAATATGACAATGGTTTTCTGAACTGAATTTTTTATAATTTGTTCTGATCACGTGTTTTGAAGATCTTTTACTAAATAAGAAAAATCATCTTGTGCTAAATTTCATTTTTGATTGTAAAAATCACACAACTTCAAATCACCAAGGCTTTTTTTTATTAATAAAATCTCTATTTTATTGTTGTTTAGGTTCTAAAGATTCAAAAATAGAGTTTTTCAATTTTATAATTTAAAAAAAAGCTTTAATGGTTTGAAGTTGCATGATTTTTTTTCATGCCTTTAGATGACCTGCACCATAGTTGAATTTAGAAAAAAATAAAGTAGTAATATATCACAAAAAATAAAGTAATTGAATTTAGTTTAGAATTATTTAAGCTAAAAATTATTTTCTCAATATTTTAATAAAAAATAAAAAATTCATCAGAAGAAATCCATCATTCACATATAAAGAATTTGGCCAAAAATATGGAATTGAAGAACCTATTGTTTGCAATATTTTAAAAGATAAAGATCAATGGTTATTCATCAACCCTAATGATACCAACAGCAAAAAGATAAAACTGCAATCTTGAAAGTGCATTGATGATATGGTTCAATCAAGCACTTTCAGATAAAAGAGTAATTATAACTCTTGTTAAAGCTAAGGGGTGGCCAAATTATTTATTAGGTATTAATAATTTAAAGGTTCAGATGGTTAGGCCTCGAGTTTTAAGAAAAGAAATAATATAAAGCAGTATGCTATGCATGGTGAAGCAAGCTTGGCACCTCATGAAAAAGAAAGAAAATTACAAGGAATAATCAGGGAAATTTCCTTTAGAAGATGTTTATGGGTCTGATTCATTTTGTTGACAATCATTTTGTCGACAGTCATTTCGTCAACACCTATTTCGTCGAAAGTTCATTTCATCAACACCCATTTCATTGAATGTTCATTTCGTTGAAAATTTGTTTCGTCACAAAAAAAAAAACTTCATTAAACAAATTTCTCCTCACACTTCCCGCACACCCCGCTTTCCTCACCTAATTTCTTAACTAACTTCCCACACTCCTCACATCTAACTTGTTCAGTCTCTGGTTCGAGGATGAAATAATTTTCGACGAAATGAACATTCGATAAAACAAACTTTCGACGAAATGGGTGTCGATGAAATGATTGTTGACGAAGTAAATGTGACTGATTTCATCATTATGGGATTTTTGTAAATCATATACACACTATAATAATGAAGTTTTTTGTCAAAACAAACTCTTTCTTATATCAAGAACTGACTCTATTTAATGCATTAGATAGAAAAAATCAACAGGCCATTTATAGTGTTTTACCCACAAAACCAGAATATTATATATATATAAAGATCTTTATAAGCAGATCGATTACATAAACACTCTACATTATTATCATTATTGTTATTTGTATTAGGTTTTGGGCCATTAGCTGTAACAGTTGTTGATGATTGTTGTTTTTATTGATCATTAGCAATATTAATAAAGTTTGGATTAGTACAATAGAAGATGGATAATAGTTTGGTTAGAAAGTTGAAATAGTATTATTATTCAGTGGTTGTTGTAAAATTAAATGGGATTTATTTGAATGCATGAAAACACACACTTCTCATCTAACTTCCAAATTACATTTCCATTTCCCAATTACTTTCTATTATATTAAACAGAGCCTAGATTTTCTATTATGTGCATTTTATAAGCCATAACTTTGATGGTTAAAAAATATTTCAAAATTATATGATCATTTAATTATTTTCATACCACAAATAGTCGCGTTTTTGTTCTTTGATGAGATGGTTGGTTATTTGGGAAACATTCTTAAATAGAGATTAACAAAGCATTTAGATAATAACAATATTGAAGATTGGATATCACAAAATTCTGTTGATTTAGGCATTTCTAATTATTTTTAATGAATTTTTTTGGTGACTGAGTAGGCTGTCACTATAGGAGGACATGTTTATTGGATTATTAATATACATTCACGGGATTGTTCTATCAAGATAATGATATGTTTATTTTTATTTATTTGTTTGAATTTCCAAAAAATCAAAAAAAAAGAGTTCAATTAATTGAAACATCTTTTTTAATGTTAGGCAAATATGTTTTGGGTTATTTCACACATCCATTGGTTAATTGCCAGGGTTAATGATCGATCATTCAGCATATTTATTTTTACATATTGATTTTTAAAGATTTTCTTCAAAAAATTAAAAAAACAAAAAAGAATTCAACAAATCGAAGAATTTTTTTTTTAAATATTAGGCGAACATGTTATCTGGCATGTTATTCCAGATATCCATTGGTTAATGTTGTCAGGATAATGATCATTTAGCATATATTTAGTTATTTACTTGTTGATTCTTTAATCAAAAAATAGAAAAAAAAAGAATTCGATTAATTGAAGAGCCTTTTTAACATTAGGCGAACATGTTATTTGGTATGTTATTTCGCACACTCATTGGTCATTTAGCATATATTTTTACTTGTATTTATTGTATAACAGGATGTAGAATATTTTTTGTCAATCTTTTAAACATTAATTGTTTTTCCTTTACAATTATAAGAAATATATATATATACGTGTACATATATTTCGAACCTAGGCTATCTAATGAATATGCAGAGTTTGAGCAATTACGAATATATATTTTTGATTGAAATAATAAAATTATACATCATAATAAGGAACCATAATATTTATATGATCATATAGTCACTTGGTCAATACCTACCTTGTGATTGTATTAAAAATGACCTACAATGATTTTGTTATCAGTCATTGGTTTTGTTTGTGTACTATAAATATTAATATGGAAAACACACATAAGTGTCTAATACATATGGTGAAGTTTATTTTTCATACATATGTACCATATATTATGTGTTAGTATCCATTCAGCGCCTATATATTACATACATAGTTTTTTATAAGACGAGATGCATATGAAAATTGCATTCAACAAACTTTATATGCAAAGCAAAGATTCATTGTAGAATTTAATTATAACTCGTTGAAACAAAGTCAAAGAATTTTTATCAGGTTAATTTATATATTAGATAGTATATATCGATTTATACTCGATTTAAACCAAATCAGGTATTTGGTTCATATTGTATTTTGTTGATTCGTAAGAAAATATATATGTATATATATTAGGTCTAAAAACATAGGAATATATGTGTATGAGAGAAATATTGTCAATCCAACGTCGTCTCTTTAAAAACAATTGGAAATCGGGAAGATTCATCCATCTTAATGTTGTTTGACCAAAGTTGTAAAACTATTACATCAAATTTGCTGCCATTAAGTCAAAAATTACGCAAGTAAAATTGCTTTAAAGGCTAATAAAATATAAAAGCTTACAAAAAAAAACTTATAAATAAATATTCCAAGGTCTTTTTTTTTATATTTTTCTCGTCTCTCCTTTGTTTTTGCTGAATACATGATTGGGGTAGATAAATCATTAATTAGGGATTCGGTATTTTATGTTCCAGGGTTAACTAATTTTAGTGTATTAATTATTATCAAATCGCTATGTAAATAATTATAATATCAATATTCAAGCTTGAAATTCTCCATAACACATTACCTACAATAAAAAACTTAATACGCAACTATCCAACACTACTCCCACCCAATCTTAATTGTCTCTATTGTAATCAATCACCTGAAAATACTACACACCTATTTTCTTGCCAAGCTAATTCTAATTTGGACACAATTCCATGGCTAATAATCCAACAATCAATAATCTCTGAAATCTCAAATTGGTATAGATCCTCCAAAATCACACAAACTAAACAACTATTACAACCTCTATTCCAATCTAACTTCAACCATACTTCACCTG
>CAJVPN010000644.1:0-23671 GCA_910592215.1 Entrophospora candida
TTTTGTTTATTTTTTTCAATCTTACTACCTGACCTAGATTGAAATTTCATATTAAAATTCGATCTCAATCTCAATCTAATAATTTTTGAAGGCGCCCATTGTTACTATATTACATTATCAAAAAAAAAAACGGATCTAGTGAACACTTATTACACGATTAGTAAAGAAAAAAAAGAAAATTATTATATATATTATTATTATTACTATATTATATTGTTACATTATTACATTATATTACATTATCAAAAAAAAACGGATCTAGTGAACACTTATTACGCGATTAGTAAGGAAAAAAAAAATCATTATATATATTATTATTATATAATTATATTAATATTATATTACATTATTAAAAAAAAACGGATCTTGTTACGCGGCTAGTAAGGAAAAAAAAAGAAAATCACTATATATACTATTACTATATAAATTATAATATTAAATAGAAAATGTATTTTTCATATTTATTTATTTAAAAAGACCATTTTTTATATTGTTTATATACTATTAATTTTGAAAACACAACAATTAAAAATGAGTAACATTCAAGTAGGAAATAAGTATGTTTTAAGGGTATTATTTTCTACTTAAATGGGAAATATTTAAGAATAAAACGAGTAGAATCTAAGTACAATTCAGGTATGGTTTAAGGATAAAATAAGTACAAAATAAGCATATCCCTAAAAGAGCAAAACACACTTAAATTCTACTTAAACAATACTTAATTTCTACGCAAATTTAAGTATGTTTTGAGAGCATAATAAGGTGTTACTCCCCTTTATTTCACTAACTGATTTTATTATTTTTTTAGAATTTTTTAAAAAGAAAAAAACGAATAAAATGGATCCCAAAAGAAGAAAGAAAGGTCATAATACTAGAAAGTAAGTATTGTTCTTTTTAAAGTGGTGGTGATTGCATGCAGCTACTGTTGCTATTCTATTTTAGAGGGAAATTGAAATTTAACTTTTCTAATCTTAATCTCTTTTTTTAGTATAAATATTGAAAACAAAGACGAGTAAGCACGTTAAAAATATTATTTTGAGTCAGCTGATTTATATATCTTATAATTTAAATTCTTTGTAATATACTTTTAGGTTATCGGAAATTACCAAATTACTTGGAAAAAAAAAGAGAATAATTAATTAACTCAGGGTTGGCAAATCGACTGGTCCATTGAGAACAGATGGATTTTGGACTGGTCCATTGCCATTAATAAAATACCAAATATGGTTAAAATGTTACATTAATGGACCCAATGGACCACCAATAGACCATCAATGGACTGCACATTTGCCAACCCTGAATTAACTATATAAGCAACACCTTGATTGGTTTTTTATTATCGTATCCTTTTTAACATTAATGAACACAAAGAATCTTTATTATTATACACATATTAAGCTTTAACTAATTTATTGTATTTATAGATATGGTGAAACTATTGATTTAGAAGACATGTCCATGTTTAGTACCACAGGTTTTGTATAATTTTATCTTTTTTAATAAAAAATGTTTAATTATTTACTGATTAATTTTTTAAATAGAAGAATTAAAAGATCATCTTAACATGATAATTGGTACGGTATGTGGATGGATCGAATTCTCATGGACAAAAAATGGTGAAGTGAATGGTATAAAAATTGATAAAAATTATACATTGTGAGATTGTAAACAGGGACTGAGGAAGTCCCAAGCCAGCAGATCAATTGGAACCCAAATACATATCATACAAGTAGAATATTAGATGAAGAGATTGCTAAATCTAAAAGCTTGAAAAGTTATGATAGTTCATTAAATAATCTTGTTTTCAACTCTTTTTGTTAACAAAGGTGAATAAAATTTCATTATTAATTAATTGGAAATTACTATCCATTAATTATTACTAATATTAATTAATTAATTAATTAATAGACATTTGATTCTAGTAATAATAGTAAAAGAAAAGATGTGATAAATGACTAATTTAATCTCCACTATAAATTTATTATTATCTTTTTTATTTATCTTTATTTTGTTTCTCAAAACTAAATTATAATTATGCTTTGAAATAATAAACTTTTTATAGTTTCCGATTCATGTTAAATTGTGAGGTATCATTTCGGTTAATTAACAATTATGGTTTAACTTTTGGGTCACTTTTGTCAGTTATGTCAGTTAATTGCAAACAATTTGGTGTTTGTCAATTAATTAGTTTATTTACTCTTTCTTGCACCTAGAGAGTCCAAACCTTTGCTTATTCACCAAAGCAAATCACTTTATTAATCATTGTTAACACTTACTAGTTAACCAACATTAGTCCTAACCTCACAATTGTTGCCTTTACCAAGGCACTAACCACGCTTATTGCTTTTATTAAACAAAGAATATAAAGACAATATTTTTATTTCTAAAAGTTTATTAACAATTAATTTTATTTAATCTCAGAGTTTTATTTTATTGAATGTTAATTATCTATAATTTTCCTCTGTAAGACCCGAAGTTATGCTTTTTCAAGCAAATATCAGAGGTTATCCTTCGTTGATCACCACAACAAAGATAAAGATAAAATGGTTTATTATTGCAAAGTCACTTAATCAATCAATATTGATATTATAAAAACTTCCATAGCTTTTGTGTAAAATTTTCGATTGATAATAATTATACACTAAAATTAGTTGACCCTGGAACATAAAGTACCGAATTCCTAATCGATGATTTATCTACTCGATCATGTATAACATTATAAGAGATGTTTGTAAATGAGTGTGTGGGAACTGAATTTGTATTCAGCAAAAGAAAACCTTTGCTCCTGTGAACAACTGATGAAACAAAGGAGAGATTGGGATACACAAGGAAAAAAGACTTTGAATATATGTTTACAAGTTATTTATTAGCCTTTAAAGCAATTTTACTTACGTCAGTTTTGACTTAATGGCAGCGAATTTGACGTAATAGTTTTACAATTTTGGTAACATTTCATTAGAAACTGGTACAAAAATTCTGCAAATTAAGAGGTTATAATCAGGATTGCTGTTTTGTTAGAGCCTTGTGAACATGAGGAATGTGAGTGAATGACTGTAATGTCTTCAAGGTAGCGTGTTCTTTAACGTTTGCCAATTTTTCAATAATCAAACATTACATATTGCCTGACATCTTCTTATTTAATATTAATATTGATAATGATTACGAAAGCAAATCAATGCCAATTACAGTCAAACTGAACTTTTGGGAATCACAAAAATAGGATCGGCTTATCAAAATTCGGTTTATGAAGATGATTTACAATCATAATTACTGAATTAGTATTAGTAATACATAATCATCATCATCTAATCTTAAGTTCGGTTTATCAAATTCTATTAAATTCGGCTTAACAAGATAATTTTATTTAATTTTGCATCGTTATAAAGCGTAAATCGGTTTATAGTGAATTCGGCTTACTGTATTATTATTATTATCAAGAATAATATAAATACCTAAAGAGACACTACAAGTTCTGCTCTACGCTTTATATACATTTATATAAATAATAAAATATATATTCATTGCATTTTACAAATTAAAAATTGTTTACCTCTCTCTCGCTATTAATAAACAACACATCTGACTGAACCTTGTAAAAAATAAATTTTTTTTCAAAAAGAAATTTATTTGCGTCCAAAAAAAAAAAATCAATCGCGTCAGCAAAAAAAAAAACCAATAGGGGTTCACTTGTACAACTCATACCAAGGCTAAAAAAGAATGATGGCGGGTTGTTGCAATCATTGCAACTAGTCGTCATTCTAGTTAAAAAGAATTAGTAGTTATCGCGACTCATCATCTTATTTGTCATACAAATAATTTTTTGAAAAATAGTGAATATGAAACTTACTTTAAATATCACGAAAAGCTTTTAAATTGGGTTTTACGAAACAATTACATATTTTAATTAGGATGAAAAAAAAGAAGAATTTATAAAGCTTATAAAAAAAAATATGATGGAAAAGTTGAATACGTGATAACTGAGGTAAATATAAAAGCATTAAATACATATATAGAGTACTTGAAATGATAATTTACGTTAGGCATTTGAATGAATTTACTTGATAGTTTCGCCTATGGACATGTTTACCTCTATCTTTGAGAATCCTGGCAGGAATTCAACTATATTTTGAACAACAGGACTGAACACAAACTTATGTTTGTCTCAATTACCAGTCAGTCATAATGGCCAAATATGTTCAATAAGTGTTTAATTTCAGTTCGAAAATACTGAAAATATAATATTTTATTAGGCCAGGGCTGGCAAATTGACGGATCCATTGAGAACTGGTGGTCCATTGCCATTAATAAAACACTAAATATGGTTAAAGTGTTACACTAATGGACTCAATGGATCACCAATGGACCACCAATGGACCACACGTTTGCCAACCCTGACTTAGGCTGATAAAGTGTCTGTGACTTTCAGTAAGAATAATCGATAAACTGAAAGAATTTGGATGTGTTGATATTAATCCTCTAAAACTGAGGAGGTCTAAAAGAATCTGTTATTGATTATTTATATTTGACATGTGATAAAATTTGTAACAATTTGTATTGATTATTTATCATATTTTAATATTTATTACAATTAGTTTTGAAGATCCTGTAACGAATTTTAAATAGTGATGTTACCCGTCCAAGGATCTTTAAACAGTTAACATCACTCACTAATTTTAAACGTAATTTGGAGCCAGACGATCCATTATTATCTGGAATTAAATATATTTAAATGTTACAGATAACAAAGGACTGCCGAGAAATCGTGATCGGGGAGTAGTAAGAACCACTAGCAGGGATTGATGGTCAAAGAAGTCATTGAAATTATTGATTGTATTTGTAAAGAAAAGCAATTGCATTTTTGAGAATAGAAAGTTAAATAGCATTGAAATTGTATTTGTATTAATTTAATTAGAATATTGTTATTGAAATTTTGAGTGAGACTCGGACACGATTTCACAACATGTATTTATATAAAATGACGAAGGTAAACTTGAAAGAATGTTTAACCTTATCGACTTATATTTTAAAAATTAGCAAAAATTCAAAAAAAATAATCATCCGTCATCTGTAACTAAAACTGAAAAACTCATCAACCAAAATGAAAATGGGCCAGAAGAGAAAAATTAAGCCCTTGTCTGATCTACGCTTTTTGGATTGATTGCTTCATTATATTATTATATGGAGATGAAAGATGGCTCTGCAATTAAGAAGTTGCAACCAGCTGCTGAATTTCAAATCGGCTTCCAACACCAACTTTATGAGGATATTGAATAATTGATGAAGGCAAGATGGGGACTGCAATGCTCTTGTGCTGTCTAGCAATTTTTGAACCCTGAAATCTTTCAAATTACATTTGCAATATAAACAAAAGCACATCAATGTTTTTAAAATATAGCTCTGTTGCATTATTATTATAGAGACATGTTCTGCGAGCTCAAACCATTTTTCGGAATCAAAAGTCCTCGTCTGTGTGATGAGTTATAACAGTTTTTGCAAGTGATTTTCAAAATTTTAAACCATTTATAACTTTGGAAATTAAAAATATTTTTAACTCCTAGAAACCTTGTCTATAATGTAACAGAGCTGGTTTTTTGTCTATTACGATTTTTTAAAATTTGTATTAGTAAACATTTAGAATTTCTGACAAAAATTACATTTGCGATATGAAAATACATCAATGTCAGTTTTCAGAATTAAAATCCTCGACTGTACAATGAGTTATAACAGTTTATGATGCAAAAGCGATTTTCTTTAATTAAATAAATTGATTTTAACAATCTGAATCTTCAAACGTCTTATAACTTTGGAAGCAAAATAGCCATAAAAAAATTTAAAAATGTTTTTTATTACCAAGAACCTTGTCTATAACGTAACAATGCTATCCTTTTCGTTTTTTTTTATTATGATTTCTTAAATTTTGCATCTAGAAAATCGAGTTTATGATCGACAAAAATATCTTCCTTTATTATTTGGGGGCTTTTCAATAGAAACGGACCATGTTGTGAAAAAAGCAATTTTGAGTTAATGCAAAGAACATTTTTTGGTTTAGAAACCATATACCGTATACTCATTTTGCAAAAACGATAGTAAATATTAAAATGTAGATCTTTTTTAACAACATGGAAGCTCCAATACGTTTGTGATTATACATATCTAACACCCCAATAATGGATGTCACAATATTCTGATCTGTCTGTTCGTACAAAATTTTCATTTATCACAAAAGATGAACGAGTGATTAAAAAAATTTTTTTTTTAATATAAAACTTTTTTTTCTAACGACAGTAATAATTCAAAAGGCTTCTTTAAAGCCTTTTCTTCTTTTCTTTCACCACCATGACATTTCTTCAACGTTCAGTGTCTAGGCTAATACATAGTAATGGTAATAAGTATAGGACCTTTAATAGAAGCGCATCAAACTTTTATAGAAATGGTTTTTTAAGAGCTAATACAACAACCATAACAACAACTCGTATTCCTTCTGTGCTTTATTGTATGTGAAAAAATGTTTTTGTTTTTGAATAAATATCAATAAATGATTGATTGAATGATTAATTAATTGTTTTATTAGGTCGTAATTATGCTACCGAGTCAAGCAATAATGCAGGAACAATTCAGGCTGTGATTGGTGCTGTTGTTGATGTACAGTTTGAGGAAAAAAGTTTACCGCCAATTTTAAATTCGTTGGAAGTACAAAAACCAGATGGTAATCGTCTTGTTCTTGAAGTGGCCCAGCATCTTGGCCAAAATGTCGTCAGAACAATAGCTATGGACGGTACAGAAGGTAATTAATCAACCAATTGATGGATGAATGGATGAATATTTTATTATTAATTATCAATTAATTTGCAAATTGATCATTTGTTATCTAATAGGTCTTGTTCGTGGTCAAAAAGTTTTAGACACAGGTTCACCAATTAAAATTCCTGTAGGACCTGAATGTTTAGGACGTATCATTAATGTAATTGGAGAACCAATTGATGAACGAGGTCCAATTAAAACAAAAAAAACTGCTGCTATTCATGCAGATGCACCAGAATTTGTAGATCAATCTACAGCTCCTGAAATTCTTGAAACTGGTATTAAAGTTGTGGATTTGTTGGCCCCTTATGCTAGAGGTGGTAAAATTGGTTTGTTCGGCGGTGCTGGTGTAGGTAAAACTGTGTTGATTCAAGAGTTGATTAATAATATTGCAAAAGCTCATGGTGGTTATTCAGTGTTTTGTGGTGTTGGTGAGAGAACACGTGAGGGAAATGATTTGTATCATGAAATGATACAAACTGGTGTAATTAAACTTGATGGTGAATCAAAAGCTGCATTAGTTTTTGGTCAAATGAATGAACCACCAGGAGCTAGAGCTCGTGTTGCATTAACTGGTGTCACTATTGCAGAATATTTCCGTGATGATGAGGGTCAAGATGTGTTACTTTTTGTTGATAACATTTTCCGATTCACTCAAGCCGGTTCCGAAGTATCTGCTTTGTTGGGTCGTATTCCCTCGGCTGTAGGTTATCAACCTACTTTAAGGTAATTTTGGTTTTGGATAATTTGATTTTTTTTTTTTTTTTTTTGCTAAATAGTAATAATAATAATAATTTTGATTTTTGAAAATATTTTATATAAATCAATAAATCCTTAATTAGTACTGGTAATGCATTACATATCCATATTTCATTTTCATTTTCAATTTTTTTTTTATAAATTTTATTAATAATAAAAATCTTTTAATTAAAAGATATGGGTGGTATGCAGGAAAGAATTACAACAACAAAAAAAGGATCTATTACTTCTGTACAAGCTGTGTATGTACCTGCTGACGATTTGACAGATCCAGCCCCAGCTACTACTTTCAGGTAAAATATATTATCAAGTATATTAATAATAAATAATAAATAATAATAATAATAGTAATAACATTAATAAATTCAAATCTTATTTAGTCATTTGGATGCAACCACTGTATTGTCACGTTCCATTGCTGAATTAGGTATTTATCCAGCTGTGGATCCACTTGATTCAAAATCACGTCTATTGGATCCTAGAGTGGTAGGTGAGGAACATTATAGAGTAGCCACAGATGTGCAAAAAATACTTCAAGATTATAAATCTTTGCAAGATATTATTGCAATATTGGGTATGGACGAATTATCAGAAGAAGATAAGGTAAAATTTTTACATGCAGAAGACGATTTTATGTTGAAATGATTTTAAATAATTATTATCTATTTATATTGAATATTTAGCAAACTGTTGAGCGTGCAAGAAAAATTCAAAGATTTTTGGTAAGTAGATAACAATTATTATTATAAAAAAAAATATATATATACATTTAATAATTATAATACTATAATATTATACATATACGGTTGTAGAGTCAACCATTTGCTGTTGCACAAGTTTTCACTGGTTATGAAGGACGTCTTGTTAAATTAAAAGATACTATTCGTTCATTCAAAGAAATTTTGGAAGGAAAATGTGATGATTTACCGGAAGCTGCATTTTATATGGTTGGTGATATTGACGATGCAAGAAAGAAGGGAGAAGGTAAATTAAAAAATGAATTTTCTTTTACATTTAGTTTATTGAGATTCTAATCATATTTTCTTTTAACAAATAGATATTGCGAGAGAAATGGCCAATCAATAAATATATTAATTTATTTATTTATTAAACATAATATATACAGTGCAGTCGGCGCTGTATATAGTGGACCTATCATGTAGTGAATTATACTATATAAAGAAGTTAGAAAATTTCCCATTCATTATATATAAATTGCATGCCAGTCCAGTGAAATGTCCCTGTCACTGATTTTAATTGTAAAATTTTTCATGTAACGAACTTTAATAATTAAATTCTTTATAATTTATATATTAAACAGTGTTTTTTGGCTTTAGACAACTTTAAGTCTTTGATTTTTGCTTTTTCATTTGACGTTTTTCTTATTCACCAAATATATAGGTTAGGCATTAAAATAACACTTTCCTAACATAAAAGGAATAATCCTTTCCCGGTTTTAATAGTTGTAAGCTGGTTTTACTTTTTGAGAGGTCAGTGATAAGGTGTATATAATGAAGATTAAGTCATTCGGCTAGTAGTTTTGGGCTTTCTATTTGCATTTGAATTTTACAGCTTTAAATGAATAATTTATCCCAGGAATGATTTTTATGTATTGCATTATTGGTCAATTTGTGAAAATAATCAATTGATTAACTTTTAAATATTAATATATATACTGACACTTCTTCAATATCGAAAAGATCCAATGGGGTCAAAGATATATTTAACAAAAAATAATCATACACTTGTTAAGTGCGTTCATTTATTTTTCTAAGTATGTATATATATGTACTTATAATCTATAAAATTTATTCGAGTTTCAAACTTTTTTATTATTAATTCTATAAATTATATATTAAGTTATAAATCTTACAATATTACTAAAATACTATATAAAAAAATATATTTCTATAGTAAAATGAATAAAATAAAAATATATTAGTATGTATATAGTATCACTATTTATCTAATTTAATGATCTGGTCCATGTGCAAGCGATATTTCAACTCCAGGGTCCTCTTCCGACATTTTTATTTTACCCATAGCATCCAGCATAGGTTTTGCTGGGCAATTATCTGGTGCATAATGTACAACAAAATCACCTTTTTGAAAGCGTGGAGGAAATGTGTTAAAAGTACGATCATCTTGATCTGACATTATTACCTAAAAAAATGTAAAACCAAACACATAATATCATATAAATATAAATATTATAAAATTAAGAAAATCGAGAAATTTAATAAATGAGTGAACAACTTACTCCTGGCGCCCATTCAGGATCTCTCATAAGTTCCCACATGGCACGTTGTTCATACATGCCTCCTTTATAGAGATCAGTACGATATTGACATTTTCTTATAAATGCTTTACTCCATTCTGAATTTCTTAACAAGAAAACACCAGCATTTATCATTTGATCTTTGACAGGCCTTGTAACAATCAAATTTATTTTGCTAAAATTCTCTTCACCACCAACCATATCTGTGAATTTTTTCAAAATACTTTCTATGGTAACTGAGTTATTTGTAATGACTGTATCCATATCGAGCCAAAATATCCAATCATAATAAGGCAAAACCTTTTCTATTGCATCAAACTTGCCCCACACAGTTTTACGATTTTTGTAAATTTGTTGAGCAAATTCACGTGATCTACCAATAAACGAGTAGCCATGTAGTTGAGCATAAGATCTTTTGTTATCGGCTGCTGGTTTTAGAACAGGAAGCATACATAAATTATCGTAAACAAAACTACTGGTAACAACTGCAATTCTTGGACGATTGTTGTTGGAATGACAAATCAAAGTGGTTCTGATGGAAAGGCGGTTTGTAACATCTTTCAAATCATCTTCAAGATAAATACCGCCAACTGCAATGGTTGTGTTTGTAGGAATATTTTCAACAGAATTGGGAAAATCAATTAATCCCACGCCATCATTAACAAAGAATAAATCAGTTTCATGAGGATATTCACGATAATATTCGTAAGTCTCGACTATTAAACTCTTCCTTTTTACATTGACAGCTCTGACGGCATCTTTTGATTTAATAATGGTTGTAATAGCATTGTTACCAAGGATAATAGCCACATCATTTAACAAAGATTCAAATGGACCCCATACAAGATTATTTTTTTGTACATTAGTTAAAGATTGTCCATTGATTGTAGAAGATCTTAAAACCGATTGAAGTTTGTGTAAATCTATAATTGTAGAATCTTTTATCATTACTAAATGATCAAATGTAATGTCTTCCTCGAAAAGACTTTGCGTCTAAAAAATATAATAATAAACACATGTGTATTATAAATATATAATATAATATAGGTAAGAATTTAAAAATTTTTTTTAAACAAAATCATATATAAATTACAATAACACAAATAATTACCCAATCTAAAACAATATCTTGCCAACTTTCGTTATTATGATTTGGAAATTCCACAATATCATCAAATTCAACGGACTCAGCTCTAAAATCACGCAAGTGAAATTTTGGTATAACATCATAAGGTTCTACTAAAAATTTATAATAGATATCACCATCCTGACGCATACAAGGTTTTAAATTATTACGAATTCCAAACAGATTTTCTCTCAATTCCCTTCTGTGGCGTGCATGGCTTATTTTTGTGGAAATAACCAATAATATACTATAATGTCCACTTGTATTTACTGTTTCATTATTATTAATAGTTTTATCTTTAATTGTTGACTTTGAAGGAATTATTGTAATGTCGTCGTCATCAAAAGTTGCATCAGCATTAAAGTATGGAATTTGATTGAAATAGGGCGATGAAAAAATAAATATCATAAGAGCTAAAGAAACAGCCACTATATAGATATAAATTTTATGAAGTCCATATCTTCCATGAGATGAAGGACTTTGTTTATCTTTATATATCATTTTATTAATTATTTATATTATCAACGTAAAAAAAAAAGATTTTTTTTTTTTCTAATTTTTTTCTTGGTCCCCTCACTATATAAATAGACAAATTTTAAATTGGTACAACACTGCCAATAACAATTAACATAATAATATTCTTGATATGGTTTTCTAGGAGTATAAAATTATTTTTAGAAAAAGTCCTGAATATTTATGCTTTAAATATTAATATTAACATTAATAAAATATTTAAAGCCTTGTATCTCATTTTTTATCAAGAAAATGGGACTGTCTCTAGAAAAACTACCTTTGAGCTTAATAAAAAAAATAAAAATGGGGGAATCGTGCTTCAGATAAACTCTCTATTGATCTACGTACTCTATTTGTCGTTACACGCAAAACATAAAATTAGTATAATTTTAGAAATATCTGAACACTGCATGTAAATATATTAAACACACTATAGAGTTTCTATTTCGGCAACGTTATATTCGTTATAAGGAATTTGCGGATCGTAGTCATGTGATCAATTATAAGATTTTTTTTATGTATTTAAAAAAAATAAAATGTTAATACGTCATCATTTATTCGATATTAAGAAAGCTATCTAATGTTAATTGTTGATGTTGATTTTTCTTTTAATGATTTAAATTCGTTCCCACTTAAGTTGCAACTTTTCAGATTGTTGCTCAATGTAAACATCTAATTTTTTATTTGTAACATGTGAAAATTCTTCAATTATTTTTTTCTTGATTTTGGTCTTCCTCGGTTGAAATTTATGTATTGTAGATTCATTTTCATTAGTTTTGTCAATTCAATGTATTAAATAATGTTTATGAAGATATGAACTAAAGATAATGAATAATGGAGATGTGTGAAATAATTTTGACAAATGTATTTTCATTAATAAGGGAATATAATATTATTCGTATTACATATCATATTAATATGTAAACTCGATAAGTCGGTTTTGATCTAACTCGGCCAAAAAGTTTCACCCCTTTTTTACTATTTTACTATTACTATTATAATTACTATTATAATTACTATATTAATATAAAAAATACAAAAAAAAAAATTCGATAAGTTGGTCGATCTAAATAAAGTCCCGATAAGCGCAATCACTTAGCTACTATTTTAGTAATGCGTGATTTAATGACATGCATTAAGTGATGGTCCGCGATCAACATTATTTTTTAAAAAAAAAAAAATTCATTTAATATGGAGCTTTGGCTAGTCTTTGACAAATCTCGGACTTACCAACTCCGGCTTTGCCTAATAAAACATAGAACACTTGCAACATTTTCAGATGTTTAGAAATATAGTAATAATGAATTATTTTTTAATAATGACCATTATAGACTTTTGATTTACATTGTTGTTATATTTGCTAATTTGCATTGGAAAACAATTTTTCCTAAATAGCAAAAGTATATATACTTATTGAAAAGTTACATGAATAGAAGTTTGTGGATGGGGTTTAGTTGCTTTTGCTTTTGATAATTTCTTGAATTTGCAATTACTCCACCCCCTTCTTCCAAGTGTTTTCTTAACATAATATGGCAATATTGTTTCTGGTGCACCTGTGTTGATCACACACGAATACACCTCGTTGTTATTTGGGTATCATAAAAATCATACTCAAGCTGAGCAATTAAATTGAAGAAAATATTTTAAGATCCGGCATATTGATCTTTTGTCAGCCATTGGAAATATTTATTTTTCCTTGTTAGCCCAATATAAAAAAACCTATTTCAAAGAAATAATTTTATTAAAAAATAATTTCTATAGACAATTTGAAAAAGGGTGGAGGCAGAACAAAATTTTCTAAAAAATAATTACCATTTTCAAGGATTTTCCATACAGATAATGAATGACATATACACTTTTTATTCTGCAGCAAAACTGAATTAATAAAAATAGTTGAGAATTACCATTAAAACTAGCTACATTTTTTTTTTTTTTGTAATGTTACGATTCTATTAATTTTTTCATAAATTCATACATGTATTTTATGTGGAATCCACAGTTGCCCAAGAGTAAACTATTTATTTTAATATAAGAAAAGACCATGATTTCATATATGCAACTTTTGTTTATATATGTAGATCGCCCGATTTTTATTGGTGAGTTTCTATCATTGATCAGCGGATCACGAATTAATTGGCAGTTGTATCATCATTGTATAGTTCATTTAACATGAATAACGCATTAATATATTATTATCTCATCAGTTATATCATCAAGAATTTATAGAACATTCTTGTTTAAATACGGACAATACATCTGTATTTATTCATCTCATTTATTTGCCTCATTTTTATATCATCACTTATAGCATTGATTATCTAATGTGAAGAAATATATTTGTATTCCTATTAAGTTTTATTATGTTCAGAAAAAGATTGATTTAATGTATGGGATAAAAGATAAATAAATATTTTAAATTAAAAAAATCACGTGAAATTCGATACTTCGGTTCGGTCACAGAGGTCCGCTCCGACATGACCGACTTATAGAGTTTACATAATAATAAATAATTTGTAGAAAATTTCCTAATTTAACAGTTATAATTTCGGATCGTAATCGTCAGCCGTTATAGGCAGTCATATAAAACATTAGTATTAGTGAATTTCAGGGACAGGCCGCTATAGTATAGGAAATTTAATTAAGAAGACCGTTATAGAGTGGGATTTTTATATAGTAAAAAATTGGGACCCAATTCCTAGTTCGTTATAGAAAAGGCCGTTATAGAGAGTGTGTACTGTATACAGTGCAGGACACCTAGTCCCTACAATTTTTATTGGTCTTCCATAACCAAAAAAAAGCAAGGTGTAATTTTGAAATCAAGATCTTTCTCTATAAGATTAACAAATTTACTATGTTAACCCCAAAGTGACGTGTTACACGCAAATTTTTCATATTAAAAATGAACGATTGAAATTTTTGAATTTGTATGGCCAATATTTTATCACGCGATAACGGCAAGAAAAAAAAACCGAGAACCATATTATGAACAAAATTTTCCTTAATTATCTATATGTACATATTATCATAATCTTCACAAACACGTGACAATAAAATTTTTATATTGTAAATTTTTTCTCAAAAACTGTTGCCGAGACGCACTATATAACTGATGCAATAAATAATTATTAATGAAGTTTTGAATTTCGGGGAGTCGATTTCCTTTTTCCCGTGTAACAATCTTGATCTTGAATTATTTATCTCAGAGATGAAGAAAGACAGTCTCAGCAAATTATAATCCTCCTCAAGTTATAGATTAATATCATTTTATGTAAAAACCTCAGTTTCAGCCAAGGAAGTCTTTAATCTGGTTTTTAGAAATCCCCCATATATGTATATATGGGAATTGTATAGCACCATTACGAAAAATTTTCAATAAGTATGATTCAAGTCATCTATAAATCTCTCAGTCCTGAAATTTGAAATTTCAGAAGGTCTTTCTAATTTAAGTAACCAGATTCTTTTATTGAAAATTTTTCTGTATCACTCCCGATCATTGTGAAAGGAATCAAAATTTTGGCAATTGAACAGCCATTATCAGCTGGTTATTCATATTATCCATATATGCACAAAAAATTGTTTTATATCATTTTTTATTTTATTATTGCCATTAAAAATAGAGGTTGGTATCAATCTTTACTTTTTTTTCGGACTTGTGACTAGTTTCTATTCGTAATACAAATTCTTATTCAAATTAATTGTAATTATTCGATTTTATTCATTATTTATTATTCATTTTATTCATTATTCGTTTATTCATTATTTCATTTTACTGTATTTGAATTAATTGTTTTGTTTATTCAACTTATTCATTTTATTCAAATCATTTGATTCAAATAACAAACATTCAATGTAATTTTCGAATGCTCAAATTCATCCTACCATTACTATATGACTATTTGCTAGTAGAAAAAATTTAAAACACTATTATTGTTATCATTACAAGAGAAAAACCACACACCATAACTATTATTATTAATTGACTAAAGAAAAGAAAAGAAAAAATGTCAATTACTTCTGCTACTATTATTACTCTTGTCACTACAAGGACTACAAAGGAAAAATTTTGATAGTTCATATATACCATTACCATTACTATTATATACTATGGTTATATTCGTTTTAAGTTAAAAAGTTTCACGTGTTGAGTTAAAACTAGTTAACCAGTAAAGGGTTAAAGCCTTAATTTGAGTAACAATTGTCTTTGACTAACATAATGACCATATAAATAGTTTAGTCAGTTTAGCTAAATTGCTCATTCAGGTTATGAAGTAGTTAACCCGATTAATAAAGTTGAGAATTTTTACGCAATGTCGATTATCGTTGATCCAATTGTAGAATATTTAATTTTCAAACAATTGATTAAAAAATTTGATTAATAAGCGAATTTTTATTCATTGGTACTACTAAACCTTTTTTTTCATTATTTTTTCATTTTAAATTTATTTTTTCATTTATCATTTTATTTTTCATTTAACATTTAACAATATGATTATTAAGAAAAGGTTATTGGCCATTGCAAATAAAATATATACTGTTATTCCAGAAACAGGCTCTTACAAAGTTTACGATGCAGAAGACTGGTCCACAACAACTGCTGCTGCAATAACTCCCTCAAATAATATTTATTTAACTACAGCGTATGGCAATCTTTGGGAAATCTCATTAAATGATGATGGTGCCAGAAGAAGAGTTGATAAAGGTGGCTGGGATGCATGCAATGTGTTAATTTCAATTAAATCTCCAGGAACTTTAGAAAATAAATTATTTTCATTTTGCGATAAACTTTGGTTGGTTGATCAAAAGGTTGGCAGTTGTATAGATTTTTCTGGTGGATCCAGTGATGATGATTGGTCAGAAGTAGATGTCGCTACCAGTATTAATGATAAAATATATTTTACAACTTCAAATAATTTATGGTGCATTGATACTTCAAAAAATTATAAACCTGAAAAAATAGGCAATGATGACGATTGGTCAAATTGTAAAGCATTGGTTAATGTCAACGGAATGTTGTTAGCGTTTTGTCATTGGTTGTGGGAAGTTGACGTGGAAACTGGAGAATGTAAATTGTTTTTTAATAAAGAAGGGGAAAGTGACAATGATTCTTCTAATGATGATGATTCTAATGACTATGATGATTATTCAACAAGAACCTGGCTCGATGTTAAATGTGCTGCTGTAATTGATACAAAGGTTTATTTGGTTGGAGGTAGTGAATTATTAGAATTAGATACCGTTAAAAGAGCAGTTAGAGTAGTTAGTGACGAGGACTGGAGTGAAACTAAAGCTTTAATTGCTATTAATATTTAAAATATCTTTTTTTGTACCAAAAATTTTTTTTATTCACTGTATTATTTCTCAAAAAATTTTATGTAACTTATTACTTTCTGATTCATTAAATATATATATAATGATCTGTAATTTCTTTGTAAAGTATTCGATGACAAGAGTGTTAAGCAGAAAAGGTGTGTCGTCAGAAGAATACGATATACCAATCAAATTCAAAGTCTACCAAATTTTACTTGCCCATGGTTGTGTAAATATGTTTATCATTAGCAGAAAAATGATCGCGGGAAATATTAAAAATTTACCAAGGGCAGTTTCCCAAAAGTTTATTTTAAAAAATTTCAATTACTTGCCCATCTTACTCGGGCGAGAAAGGTGCAATTTGGTTTGGATCTGACAATAAATACAATGGACATCTATTATTTTATTATATGGGACATACCAACATTATGCCACAAAATAATTTTTGCAGTTCAACGAGATGGATAAAGATAGTATATGGCCATCAAAAATTAAAACAACTGTACACCTTAATGTACTGTTTATACCAGTAGACTTTTGAATTTTATCAATCAGCAATAATAATAATAGATTATTCTTAATATTTAACATTAATAGATTCAAAACAAATTTAAATATTTAGATAAATCCTTATTGCCCAGAAAATGTAACAATTAATTTATTCATATGGTACTAAGTTCTTTTTGGAATCGAAAAACCCCTTTACAATTTCAGGATATTTTGGTTTCTTTTTTCCAGTTTTATCCAAATAATAATCACTTTTAGGTATTGGTCCATATTGAGGCTCATGTGTGTCTATAAATTAAAACATGTAATTATTAAAATAAAAAATAAAAAGTCAAAAAAAAAACTTTGTGGAACAAAACTTACTTAAGATATCTTTGTAAATTCTTGAAACTTCTATATCCCACACCTCTCTAAAGAAAGTTGCGCCACGTAATGTCAATTTATATTTCTCGACAAAACTTCTAACATCCATATTCGGACCTACGTTATTATTATTCACTAGTATCTTTTCATTGTTAAACTGTTCGAATATAGCAAAAGTGTATCTATGATAAAATGTTCCTTTAGGTGGGTGTGGTGGCGTGTAAGGTAAAATTATCTGGCCTCCAAGGATATTAGATTTTGTTGCATTTAAAGGAATATTTCTTCTTTTTTTTTGAGAATGTAATCAAAAATTTTACTTTATCATTTCATCAATAAAGATCAAAAATGTTTTAAATCATCTCAATTACTTACATCAACCAAAGCCACTGTGTTTGATATGATTGGTTTTTCGTATCAGGCATATCTGAAATAAAGATTATCCAAAATGTATTAATAATTATTATTTTTAAAAATGATCAATCCTAAATGAAATAAATTACCAGGATTAACAAAAATCAGTGTGTATAATCGTGTCTCGGTATGAAAATTTGTTGCAATTATCACCGGTTCTTTAATAGTCTTTATAAAAGAAATAAATTTCAGACTTTTTTGATTCTGTTGGTTTATTTATCTAAATGTAAAAAAAAAAAAAGAAAATTTACCATTCCTGGAAATAGGAAAACTCCTGGTTCAATGATTTTTTTGTATTTGAATTGAAGATCAATTTTTGGTTCAAATGTAGGAAATAAATCTGGAACTACATACATTTGTTCTATACGTTGCCTCTAGAAGATAAAATAACGGATAACAATAAATAATAGATATCATAGAATCAATTAATTATAGACAACAATAAATGCTTTTTTCTAATAAGTGTTATTTACCAATATTGGAAGTGACTCAATCCTCCATTCTTTTTCTCTTAAATGACGATAAACAGCATTTGACATATCAATTGAATCTAATCAGAGAGATGTAATTTTATTAGATTATTTGGTTATATAAAAATCTCTAAATAATTTCTTATAGAATATCTTCTATTATTACAATTTACCTTTGTTATTATTATATTTCCATTGAACTTCTGGATCATTTACTTGTGACAGGATCTCTAAGTCAGTTTTTTTATTTTCCAATTGACTTAATTTATCATCTTGTTCTTCACTTTTGTTTTTATCTATTGTAAATATATGAAAAAGCAAATTCAATTATAAAAGTAATAATAATTTATTTTAATTAAATTAAATGTCGCAAATCAAACCTTTCAACAATTCGCTTATTTGAGCCTCGATCACTTTAATCTCTTCTAATTTTCTTTGTTTGTCTTCATTGATGTATTTTAAGGCTTCGTCGTAAGCTGGATTAACACCTAATGCTGGTGGTTTATAAGCTTTAGGCGGTGTTGGAGTTTTTGATAATGGTAATTTAACAGCTAATTGTTTTTTAGAAAGTTGTTCTTTTATTTGACTAACTTTTTGTGTTGTTGTCAATTTTCGTAAACTAAGAAAATGAGGCTTTTTAAAAAGACGCTCGAGTAAAAACCATATATGTATTTTTAATTAAGTTTATTCTTATTCTTTTTTTTTTTTAAAATTGCTTTATTATTACTTACAATGTAATAATTTTCGGCTGTAGTTTGTGGAATGCTTAATAATGAAAAAATTCTTCTTTTAAACATAATTTTTCTTTTTGAGCGTAAAAAAAAATTTTTTTTTTTGCGATCGACGATTTTTGATCAAAAAATTTATTATTATTGCTTCCTAGACTCCTTTTCAATAGAGCTGATATAAAATAAATACCTATGTTCACATTTCACTAAAAATATATTTTTCATCCTCTATCCTTTCATTTAAAAGACTAACATGTACTTTATTTTTCGTTTCTTCTATTATGGTAATATCCATTACCAAAAAAAAACACACGGAAAGAAACCACACTAACAAGGATCCCAGCCACTTACAAATAATATATATATATATTATATTATGAACCAAAAAAAATCATATGCTATTAAGAAAAGAATTGGAAATAAATCGGTCAGGACTGGAAAACAAAAACTCTATTTAAAAATGAAAAGTTTAGAAGAAGGATATATTACACGAAGGTATCTTCTATCAACTCGGGAAATCCAATATGGGTTATTGTGTGAGAGAAGTTTAAAATTCAAGGCAAAAAAAAAGATGTGAATGAATAAAAAAAATGAACTACAAAAAGGTAATGTAAAGATATCAGAAGATCAATTGTCATCATCAGGTTATTTAGAAGACGACAAGACAAATTTACAATCACAAGTGAAGTTTTCAAATTCCAAATACAAATTGAAACAATACAAAAAGGATTGGTTAAAAACCACAACTTTACTTTTAGTATTGGGTAGGTTATTATCAGGAAACAATGACAAAATCCGTAGTTAATTAAAATAAATAAATTCAAACCCGTAAATATTATTTATTGGCTCTGTAATAGTAATAAATTTTTGATTAGAGGCTCCGAGCAAATCGCGTATAGTGATCACCTGATCTGATTTGAGTTTCTTCGATTGTTAACTCGATCTGATTGACCTGACAGGTTAACAACAACAGATTATATAAAAAAGGATCGTTTTTTTTGGAGTAAATACGACACATGTACTAAATAAAAGCTCCCAAAATTAACTTGTGTATATGTGTTTTAAGCGCGAATAATAGATACAGTTTGAACAAATGTGATTTTAACTTTGTCTTTAAAAAGGAAAAATCAACAAGTAAACACAACTTTTATATATAGAATTAACTTGAAAAATATGATTTAAACTATGCATCAGTTTGAACGCTATATGTTTTTTTTTGTGTTTTCACGCGTTTTACGTTTGTAAGCTCCATAAAAAATCTCATATTTAGGCAATCAAATAGAAGAGCGATTTTTTTTTTACTGAATATAAGTACACGAGAACCAGGCAATCTCGGTGGATGGTTTAATGGTAAATCACCTTTTTTTTGGAAAATTCAAATATACAGCGAATCTTTATTACATCTTTGCCATTCCATAATAAAAAAAATGTCATTAATGAGAGGAAAAAACCATATTTTTTGTTTCTTACTTTTAAAACTACTCGGTGTACTTTTTTTGTCATATTTACGCCCATGATTAATTAAATTGTCCAATAACTATGAAAAGTATGACTCATCATTACTTCTTTTCTTTTTCATAATTTTTACCAATTAAAAGCTGTCGGAAATCAGCAATATAATCTCCGGTCCTATCTATACATGATCATTAATTAATGAATGGCTTCTCTTAATATAATAACGATTTATGGGTCATGAAAGAGCTTATTTCATTCCAAAACTGAGTTTACAATGAGGTCCAACTCGGATCCCAATTGTTGTCAATCAATTCATTTTTTACATCATAACATCATCATTTAACATTAATAATTATTAATCATTCTATTTATTATGTAAAAATTCGTGTTATTTGTAATACTTCAAAAAGTATAAATACACTTGAAAATTTCCTTCGATTTTTTAATAATAAAAACTGTAATTGGTTAATAAAGTTGGTATGATTGATTAATAATCCTTTCTGATGTTTAATTTTATTATATTGTTTGTATTGATGCCTCAAGTAATATATTTCTATTTTTTTTTTTTTTTTGGAGCTGACCAGAACTCACCTGCAATAATAGTACGTGTGCGACCGGGAAAAAAACTTGCACTTGACCAGAACTAGGGTTTCTATTCGAATAAAACGAATAATTTGAAATAAAATGAAATAAAACAAATAATTCAAAATAAAATGAAATAAAACAATAAAATGAATAATTCGAATTAAGATCAAGTTGTGTATTATTATTGTGAATATTTTAAATAAGAATTTGCATTACAAATTTACAAATAGAAACTAGCAGAAATGAGGTGAACTTTGGATTTTATTATTGTGAGATATGCACCCCACTAAAATCATGTATTTTTCCGCACAAGTTATCCACAACTTTGTGCAGTATCATGAAAATATCCAATTTTATTGGTGGGTTGGGTGCGTGTTATCCTTATTTAGAAATTGATTTAACGATTGTGGATGATTTTTGCGGAAAAATACATGATTTTATTATCACTTCATTGATCATTACTAATTATTTTTGTTGATATGACAAGTTACTCGGGAAACCAAATTTTTCTACTGATAAAAAATCAATTGCAAAAAGTCTAGGAGAAATACAACTTGAGAAAAACAAGGATGCTTCAATAAGTGATTCAGAAAATAATAGTAAAGATTATTTAATAAAAAATAAAATTAGATTTTTATAAATTAATCTAAACGATTTTTTTTAACATAGTTAGTGATTATGATATTGGTTGATGTGATCCATGTTAATGTTAACATACCAATACCAAAAAAAAAAAATCAAGGGTGTTTGTTATATGTGTTGAGTTATTGTTGTGAATTCAGATCATTGTCCACCATAGACATTTCATTTATTATAATGGCATTGATTTTCTGTAGCTCAATCTTATGTGCACTGTTTGAAAAAATCAATGTTTCTTTGTATCTTCTCTTACTTTCAAGAATGAGTGTATGGTCTTTTCACCAATGTTCTGGACAGCAACACAAGTAGGGACTATCAACAGGTATTCTTTTTTTAGACTAATGATTTGAAGGATTTTCCAAACCTGTCAAAAAGGAGTAGATATGTTTTCCATCTGATGATTTCCAGTGATGAAACATAGTTCTTGATTCTCAAGCTCAAGTAAAAGATTCTTATGAAATAGTGTTCTTTTTTTTTAGGTAGCTATTTTAAGTGAATTTATTGCTTCGTTATATCATAGGGAGAAACTTTCTCAGCATCTGGTAAAACATCCTAGCAAGACTTGTTCTGATCTTGCCACAATCTTCATCACAAAAGAATAGGTGATGCGAGCATGCAATCATTACTTTTTTATTTTTGGTGTTGAATAATTTCAGTTTTGGACCTGAATGTGGCTAAGAGAATCCTTTGAAATATGGTTCTCCATTTGATGGTTACAATGGTGTAATATGATATTCCATGACCAAGTTGTGCAATGTTTTTTCCATGTAGGTAAAGGCATGCATGTGGATCATTCCATAGTTTTGAAATTTGTCACCTTTGAAGAAATGCCCTAATTCACCATCCCAGGATCCTTTCCACACCATGTCCTGGCATATTTTAGTAGTAAAGGTAGATGCGCAATGGGTGATTGCTTAGCATGGTGTTGCCATTTCATGCAAGTAGGTCCATTTGTCTTTGGCCATCATCAAGGTATTTCTTTTTGAAAAAGGGGAACACAGTTCTCAAATTCGAAGGCAAAGTTGTGGTTTTTGACTCATCCAGGATTTTATAGCTGCCATAAGAGCTTCTAACAATCAAGTCAGTTTGGATTGGATGTTTCTCACAGTCCATGTTTCTAGGTATCTATTGAAGGTGGTATTTTTTAATGTCCATTCCCATTGGGAAAAATATCAAAGCTTTCGGATCAGGGGTTTCAAATAAGATCAGAAGTTTGCCACACAATAGTTTGTGTCATTGTTGTGTATTTTTGGAGGAAAGAATCATTTGGGATGACCAAATCTGGAGGGTGAGGAATCTCTTCTGGAAGTTGACTGCAATATTAAGTTGAAATGATTGATAGAGGCTTTTTATTTGATAATATAGGCATAATTTTTATTATATTTAAATTTTAAATTTTAAAACTTTTACAATATATTAATAAATTGTTTATATGTTTATGATTACATTTATTTTTTTAGTATGCATATTTGACATCAAATGAAAAAAAATTCCAAATGATCTAAATATTTATATCCATTAGATGAGAAACTATAAATATGGTAATAATGTTGATGTTAATATTGATACCAAATTTTAAAAATTAATAATTGAATAATTAATAATTACCATTATTGTTATTAATAATTATTACTTTATTGGAATTCACAGGCTGGGGAAGGTTTGTAAAATTTAATAATCTGCTAGTATAAACTGCATTTGGATGAATTACTGCAGTAATTGTTGAAGG